>CM076415.1:16387299-16602299 GCA_038363315.1 Mugilogobius chulae | reverse complement strand
TGGAACCTTGGCTAAACTGTCTTTTATAAACGGACCTGTGTGCTTTGTGTAATGTGTACAGTTCTCCAAACTATAATGGAGTGGCGTTGTTGGCAACAAATCTTAATTCATTAATTAGTTCAAACCTCTAGATCGTTAACCCTCGGATGCCACATACAGTTAGCTCTTTGTATCACATCTCGTAAGTACAGTTTATAGGCACTGAGGAGAACCTATGTAAAATCGGCAGCTGCAACATCATACTTCTCTGCCAGAGCTTCTGTGATGAAATGAACTGGTAGGAAGATATCCATCCTCCAACCCACAACTCCTGCAGCCCATTCATGTGAGAGATGTAGTACAAGCACATAGGGACGTAGCACCAAAGTCTGTCAGATGCGACTTTCAAGTCATAAAACAAGCATTCTCGCGGGATCTACATGAATCTTTGTGTCTTTGGGCAATTCCAGACCACAGTGGGCTGGAGCTGGTGTACAAGGCACTTCACAAGAAACTTGCACGTGTCCCAAACTCACCTCACCTCACAGTCAATTTACAGGAGGCGTTAGTCTGTTGAACCAAAAGGCATCTAAGGGGGGGTAGCTGATTTTCTCACAGCAAACATAAGTAAGGTTTTAAATCTGACTTCTTCCTCTCATAAATGCGTTGACACATGGTTAATATGCACGTGTATTTATTTTGGTTGCAATTATGGTCATTAATCGTCTTTTACAAACAACAAAGTGAAACTGGAGAGGACCAGCCAAGCTCAGCCAATCAGAGAGCTGCTTTCAGCTCCTGATGAAAACAAAAAGTTATTTATTATACAATTTAGACAGTACACAGTGGTCTCATTTTTTCACAGAGTGCTATTTATCATACACTTTTTAGTGGAAAACACAATGTTTACTAATTTACAACTAAAAAAGTTAGTTACTCCAAATTTAAGTCTAATATATGCTGTTTTTAATTAAAACCTTTTGGTCAGACACTCTAAAGAATGGAAATTAGCCTTTGGCTTCAAATCAGTGTGTATATTTATGTCTGTTCAATACCACGCTCTGTCCTAATCACATACATACATACATGCATACATGCATACATACATAAATGCATACATACACAGATACAGGGTGCGATTTGTCCAAAAAACAGAGGGGTAATGAAAAATAATGTTTTTAATTAACACATTAAGTCATTCTGCACGCGCCCCACATTCACATGCATATTGTGCATGCACACCATTTATACATGCATATTGTGCATGCACACCATTTACACGTGCATATTGTGCACGCCACTACAGAAGCACATGTCCAGCGTTCATTCTGTTTCTTTTCCACCCACAACAAAATTCTGGCGCTCTTTTCTCCCACAATTAACAGAATAAATCCAGTAGGCTACATAAAGGTTTGTCCTGTTCTCTCAGTGCAGCTCTTGCAGCACCGGGCGCTACAAGCAGGAGCAGTGCAGTTTGTCACTATATACTGTATGTCTCTTGTCCCGTTGAGGTGCAATCACCTCAATATTCGCGTCTCTCTCATAATGTTTCTGACATTGATTTCTCACGCTGCTTTTTGTGGATTAAAGAGAGATCTCACAGGGCAGAGACAGAGCAGCACATCGGCTTCGAGTAACAAAGCCCAATTCACCAAACTTGAGTCTAAATGACAGCGCTAAGAGAGAGAGAGAGTGATCGCTTATGTGAGAGGATCATTGCCTATGTTTTTTTAATGAGATCTGTCCATTTAATCTATGCTTGTGCATGCATAAAAAGGTGAAAGGTAAAGCCAGTCAGAAAGGGACTGTGTGTTATGGCGTTATTGGCTGTTTTGAGAATAGAGTGTAAGCAAAGGGGGTGGATGAAGTGATCTTAGTCACTTCATCCAGCTACAAGAAACCTGTAAAATACACCAAAACTTAAAAAAAAAAAATTCTGGTCGAAGACCCCAAGAACCCCCTCCTTCACTTGTCTTTGATCCTGTATTTTAAAATATCTGCCACTGCTGAAGTAACTGTGACACCCTTGAATCGCACTGAAAAAAGAGGCTGGTAAATTTGCAAAGGGCCACTGCAAATGTTCCCTGTAGCTTTCAAAGGTCTATAAATGGATTTAAAAAAGCATTAACTCTTGCACTGGGGCCCATCAGCAAAGTTTGTACCCAGGGCCCAGAATTTGGTGCTACGCTCCTGTGTGCTTGTACTGCATCTCTCACATGAATGGGCTGCAGGAGTTGTGGGTTAAGAGGATGGATATCTTCCTACCTGTTCATTTCATCACAGAAGCTCTGGCAGGGAAGTATGATGTTGCAGCTGTTGATCTTACGTTCATTCTCCTTAGTGCCTATAAACTGTACTTACGAGATGTGATACAAAGAGCTATCTGTACAGAAGAGGCAAAAGAAGATCCTACACAACCGCTATTAAACACCTGACAGACCTTCTGTTACTGTGCAGGATTGGTGATCCAGAGGAAAGTCTTGATGTTAGAGAAGAGGTCATAACACCCTCTTGGTGGCACACTGGATGCACTGTGAGCCCAACTGTTTGTGAGCATCAAAGAAGACATGTGTCCTTCCACCTACTGAAGTTGTCTTCTCATCACACCTTCTCCGAGCTCTGCATCAGCTGGACATAAACAAGCAACACACATGACTCTTCTAATCTACCCAGCTGCCACTGATTTTAGGAGGTAACTTGTAAATGTCAGATTGATGTTAGTCATGATGCAGAAAGAGTAGATCATGACAGTAGATCATGTATGTATTATTATTATTTAATTATTTATTTAGTTTATTTGGCAAACAACCTTGTTGCTGGATCCTCAGGTGGTGAGAAGTATCTGCCATGTACCAACCTAATCATCCCACTTCACAAGCACATTCATACTCTAAACAGTTTTTGTGTTAATAGTTCTAAATTTACATAATATTTATATAATAAAGTATTTTTTTTTTTGTATTTTATTTCTTGTGTGATAGATTTCCTTTGAAAAAAAAATAGTTATGTTAAAATCAGAAAGACTTGTAGGCTGTGATGTCAGTCTTTCTTTCTGTGAGAGAATTCCATTGGGATTCTGAACCTGCTGATGGCACACTAGCAGTCAAATCATCACAGTTCCTTTAATTTTGGCTGGATTTTCATAATTTTTTCAGTGGATTGAGTTTACAGTTTGCTGAAAATAATGGTGTATTGGATAATGTCAAAATTGAAGAAAAAGTTTATTGCCAACAAAGTAAGATGAAAATATGAGAAAAAGGCGGAAAAAACACATATTTTTTGGCATTTAATCCATAAAAAATAATATAGAAATGTTTTTTAAGATCTGTTTTTTCACTGAATTGTATTACTACATGTGTTTTGTGCATGAGGAATGCATTTATTGACAGCTAACTCAATCCAGTAAGGTATAGAGGATATTTTTCATTTTTCTACATTTTTTATCAAAAAATTCAAGATGTTTGCATTAAAATAGCCATATTTTTTTTTTTTTTGCGATATTTCCGCCCGAGCAGACCCTCTAATTATTGACCCTTAGGGTCAAAGCTAACAAAAAAATGGCAAATAAAAAGTACGGCAGGCCGTGACAGGTTCATCCTTTTTTCAGACGTTGGCTCCCCGACTATTAGGACAGTAGTCCAGCTGAGATAAGACAAGAGACTCAAGACAGACATTTCTCCTAATTACTGAAATATTTAGTTTCTGTAAGTTGTTCCAATAACTGGTCATCGAGGCATATATTTAATTTAAGATTTTTTTCTGGCATAATATTTTGATCCCAATAGCATAGACTTTGTTTTTGTAATGTTCAATTTTAACGCCGTGATCCATTTCTGGATGAACATTAGCTTCTGTTGTAACATGCTGTTGACCTGATCTAAGTTAGCTGAAGATACATGTATGGTTGTATCATCTGCATATACAGTCATACGTGCCTTTTGTAGGGCTTATGTCATATCATTTACAAAAATACTGTAAAGCAGAGGGCCGAGAAAACTGCCTTGTGGAATTAAACACGAGAGTGTGACTGTGTCAGAATGTGAGCCATTAAATGTAACACATTGTTTTCTGTCCGCCAAATAACTGCACATGAACTGTAAAGCGGCACTATTAAAACTATAAGCAGTTTCATTTCTAAGTCTATGATCCACAAGATCAAAGGCTGAGCTAAAGTCTAGAGCACTGTACTACGAACGTCGCTGAACTTATCCTGGATAAGTTTCCCTTACCCGGGTTGACTAACCCAGACATGAGCCTTTCTCAATAAGCTGTCCTACGAAACAAGTTCACAACTGGATTTGTTAACTTTGGATTTTCTTAATGAAGCCATGCGCGTTCACATAGCAGAGGCGTTGTTAACGCAAACTGACCAATCAGAACAATCGAGCTGCGGACTTTAAACGTGAGGAAACGTCAATCATGAAGCGAAATATACGAGTATTAAAACCTATTGAAATGCGCTGCAGCTTCAAGTGGAGTCTGCGCTTATGAAGCCAATCACAGACACAGACGTTATGCTAAAGAGTTCATTTATAAGCCATGCATGGATACAACACACTAAAGCACAAATGTGCAAACATCACCAAACATTTAATACATCGATCACTTAGTCTGAATGAGCTTTGTCTTTAGACAAGTGTATTTTGTCTTAGTCAAAGTGATGAATAAAGATCCACAGCCAAATATGCACAAAGTGCATTCAATCATTATTTCTTGACAATGAAAGCGTTTATTAATCATCACACAGATTAAACTGGATTATTCAGTGTTAGGCTACATATAAGATCTAATCTTTATAAATAGGTTACGTGTAACCGTGCGCATCGCATTGATATAAAAGCATACGCTGTGACTTTTGCATTTCCTCATTTCTCCGCTGCCCTCTCTCTCTCTTCACAAATGCCTAAGTTCTCGTCTCTGATTGGCCAGCTCCTTGTCTTTTTAACTTATTCGGGAACTTAACCTGGTCCGGAGCAGGTTATGAGTTCGCCGCATGTTGCCATAGAGATCTTCCCCGATAAGAAGTGATCCAGTTTCGTAGGACCACCAGACCAGGTTTAACCCAGAATTTACCTCGCTAAAGTCCAAATCTAGCTGAATGAAAGCGTTTTCTTCTATATCAGACAAGTATCGGTAAGAGATGGTTTATTACCTGACTAGTTTCGACGGGTCACTTCCGTCTTCGTCAGAGGCGTCGCACGTCGCCTAGGTGACGTGTCTTATCAGCTGCTGTTCCCAGGCGTGGCCAGCCCAGCGGACCCGTGAGGTCTACCGGGCTGACCACGCCCCCCGCCGCTCGGTGGTCGCTGGAGAAGGCTGCTCCACGTACAGGAGAGTTGGAAAGCTCCCTCGTCTCGATTCAAAGTGCGTGGGCCTCGCTTTCTGATTTCTATTGCTTCTTTGATCCATCATTTGTATTTGTTGGTTTCTTGATTGATAATCCGCGCATTGTCCCAGTCCATAATGTGGTTATCCCGTTTGCAGTGGTCTGATATTGCCGACTTCAAATTGTCCTGTTGCGCCCTCTGTCGTTCGGCTCTTGTTAAGCGCCCTGTTGTTTCTTTCTCGCATTCCTTTTTGTGCTCATTTTTCCTGATGTTAAAAGCTCTCCCTGTTTCCCCGATGTATGTTTTTTCACATGATTTGCATGGTATTTCGTATATTACGTTGCATTTGTTTTCTGGTTTTATCTTGTCCTTGGGGTGTACTAACAGCTGTCTAAGGTTTCTGAACGGTTTTACGGTTGTGCCAATGTTGTGTTTTCTCATTGCCCTTTGAATGCGTTCTGTTACTCCTCGTACATATGGTAGCGTGACGGTGTCTCTGCTCTGATCTGTAATGTTCTTTTTTCGTGTTTTTGGGGTTTATGGTTTTTGCTTGTGTTGATGGCTTGCTTTTTTCCTTTTTCTATGGCCCATTTTGGATAATGACCGTGTTGTAGTGCTTGTTGAATGTGTTTTTCCTCTGCCTGTCTGTCTGTGTTGTCTGTAATCATGTTTAACCGGTGATATAATGTCCTGACTACTGATAACTTGTGAGCTGTGGGGTGTTCTGAAGTCCAAAGTAAGTACTGGTCCGTGTGAGTGGGTTTGCGGTAGACTGTGATTTTGATGCTGCCGTCGTTGTTGTGATGAATTTTCATGTCCAAAAAGGCTATTGCTCCGTTTGTTTCCTCTTCGTGTGTGAACTTTATATTGCCGGTGGTGTCTATGGTGTTGAGATGATCCGTGAGCTCCTGTGTGTGTCCGTGTTTTATTGTTTCCAGAATGTCGTCAACGTATCTTTTCCATAGGGATGGTCTGCAGTGTGGTGGGGCTGTGGTGATGGCTTTTGTCTCCAGGTCCTCCATAAAAAAACTGCTCATGATGGCTGATAGTGGGTCTCCCATTGCGAATCCTTCTTCCTGTCTGTAAATGGTGTTATTGTATGAAAATATGTGGACTTGGCGACGAATTTGAGTAGTTCCGTGATGTCGTTTACTGTCAAGTTTGTCCGTGATTTGAGTGTCCTGTCCTTCCTGAGTCGTTGCTGTACTATGTGTAAAGTGGCGTCTACGGGTGTCTTAGTGAAGAGTGAAATAACGTCATGTGAGATGAAAATTTCGTCCTTGTTTACCGTGGTGTTTCTGAGTTCCTGTGCTAGCTGTGTTGAGTTTTTGCAGTGATGTTTTGTTTGTCCAAGTACCGGTTTGATTATTTCCACTAAAGCTTTTGATAAGTTGTATGTGACGGATCCTATGCTATCTACGATGGGGCGAGTGGGGTGTCTTGTTTGTGTATTTTTTTTTTTTTTTTTTTTTTTGTATTTTGGGTGTACCATATATACGAGGAGTAATGCTGGCTGTTGGAATGAAATGGTTGTATGCTTCCGATGTTATTTTGTGCTGTTCGACTAGTGGTTTGAGTAATGTCTTTAGGGCTCTTTTTTTTTTCTTTTCGTCCGTTGGGTTTTTGTTGATGATTTCATATGTGTTCCGGTCTGATAAGAAAGAGCCCTAAAGACATTACTCAAACCACTAGTCGAACAGCACAAAATAACACCGGAAGCATACAACCATTTCATTCCAACAGCCAGCATTACTCCTCGTATATATGTACACCCAAAATACACAAACAAGACACCCCACTCCGCCCCATCGTAGATAGCATAGGATCCGTCACATACAACTTATCAAAAGCTTTAGTGGAAATAATCAAACCGGTACTTGGACAAACAAAACATCACTGCAAAAACTCAACACAGCTAGCACAGGAACTCAGAAACACCACGGTAAACAAGGACGAAATTTTCACTCACATGACGTTATTTCACTCTTCACTAAGACACCCGTAGACGCCACTTTACACATAGTACAGCAACGACTCAGGAAGGACAGGACACTCAAATCACGCACAAACTTGACAGTAAACGACATCACGGAACTACTCAAATTCGTCGCCAAGTCCACATATTTTCAATACAATAACACCATTTACAGACAGAAAGAAGGATTCGCAATGGGAGACCCACTATCAGCCATCATGAGCAGTTTTTTTTATGGAGGACCTGGACCTGGAGACAAAAGCCATCACCACAGCCCACCACACTGCAGACCATCCCTATGGAAAAGATACGTTGACGACATTCTGGAAACAATAAAACACGGACACACACAGGAGCTCACGGATCATCTCAACACCATAGACACCACCGGCATATAAAGTTCACACACGAAGAGGAAACAAACGGAGCAATAGCCTTTTGGACATGAAAATCATCACAACAACGACGGCAGCATCAAAATCACAGTCTACCGCAAACCCACTCACACGGACCAGTACTTACTTTGGACTTCAGAACACCCCACAGCTCACAAGTTATCAGTAGACAGGACATTATATCACCGGTTAAACATGATTACAGACGACACAGACAGACAGGCAGAGGAAAAACACATTCAACAAGCACTACAACACGGTCATTATCCAAAATGGGCCATAGAAAAAGGAAAAAAGCAAGCCATCACACAAGCAAAAACCATAAACCCCCAAAAACACGAAAAAAGAACATTACAGATCAGAGCAGAGACACCGTCACGCTACCATATGTACGAGGAGTAACAGAACGCATTCAAAGGCAATGAGAAAACACAACATTGGCACAACCGTAAAACCGTTCAGAAACCTTAGACAGCTGTTAGTACACCCCAAGGACAAGATAAAACCAGAATACAAATGCAACGTAATATACGAAATACCATGCAAATCATGTGAAAAAACATACATCGGGGAAACAGGGAGAGCTTTTAACATCAGGAAAAATGAGCACAAAAAGGAATGCGAGAAAGAAACAACAGGGCGCTTAACAAGAGCCGAACGACAGAGGGCGCAACAGGACAATTTGAAGTCGGCAATATCAGACCACTGCAAACGGGATAACCACATTATGGACTGGGACAATGCGCGGATTATCAATCAAGAAACCAACAAATACAAACGATGGATCAAAGAAGCAATAGAAATCAGAAAGCGAGGCCCACGCACTTTGAATCGAGACGAGGGAGCTTTCCAACTCTCCTGTACGTGGAGCAGCCTTCTCCAGCGACCACCGAGCGGCGGGGGGCGTGGTCAGCCCGGTAGACCTCACGGGTCCGCTGGCTGGCCACGCTGGGAACAGCAGCTGATAAGACACGTCACCTAGGCGACGTGCGACGCCTCTGACGAAGACGGAAGTGACCCGTCGAAACTAGTCAGGTAATAAACCATCTCTTACCGATACTTGTCTGATATAGAAGAAAAACGCTTTCATTTAAATACTTTAAGAAGACATGATGAACATCCCTAACCTATCCAAATCTAGCTTCGCATTACAGGGCTCAGGAACACTTGCCTGACCAGCCAGCCCCTCCTACATTCTGTTTGAATGCAGAAGGGTCTGAAACCAAAGACAGAGTCAACAAATTCATCGTCCAAAGTTAGGACGATCCAATCACAAACGGCAACCCCCCTCCACTCCGGTCCGCAATTTCAAAACTTGAAGTAAGAAACGAAAATGTAACATGAACAGAACTGTTTATATCTGCACAAGACGTAGCCTACTCGGCCTCTACACGTGGCCTGCAACAGTAAATCGCATGTTCCTCTGTGATTGATAGGTTTATGAACAGAGGAAAAGTATTTTTTTAGCTATGTATTTCATAATTTTCGTTTGGTTCCGTTTGCCTCAATCCATAAATTAAGAGAGCATGATGGCTAGACCAGCTGTCGTAATATTAATTCTTATTTACGTGTAAAGACACATTATTTTTCTATTCATTCTCTTCGCATTAGGCCTATATTCACATACACAACCCTTGGCCATTATTTGTGCACAGGCGGAAGGTTTGCGGTTGAAGGCCTTGATCTGTCGGGCATTACATTTTTGTCAATGCATGAAACTTTTTATTGAAATCAGTTAATATTTCTCCTAATTTGCTACAAGGCCTTGCATCAAATCGGTGCAACTTGTGTTCAAAGTAGTTTACAACACATTATAGGCCTACTGCATCACAATTTGTCACAAATATATTTTATCGCTAAGCTTCAGAGTTTACACATTGGCCATTTTGTATTTTCAATCTTAATAGGCTATTTGGTAACACTTTATATTAACTGCACACTATTAAGCCTTAATAAAGCATAAATTAATGATTAAAAAAGCATTTATGAAAAAATGACTAAACATTATTAAATGCTTTATAAAGCCTTATAAATCATTTATAAAGACTGCATTAGTAAATGCTTAAAAACGCTGTGCCTTTAATAAACAGTTTATTAATATGTAATAACTAATATCTATTAGGCCTTAACAAACATTTGTAGACACTTAATTACTTTGAAATGTAACTGTTTTTTACCAAACACCAACAAACTATCTAAAATTTTGTTAGCAGTTAATAGATGCTTTATAACACCTTTGTTGAGTAAAACTGGTATTTATAAAGCATCTATTAATTGTTAATAAAGTAACTAGAGTGAGCTTATCTAAAGTGTAGTCTTATTTTGCCTCATAACACATTTATTAAAGTATTGCAAACACCAGTGAACAAATTAGATTTTATTATTCAAACATCACAGTCTGAACGTTTACACAGAAATACATCAAAATAACCACATTTTCACATTACTTTCCCATAGAATAAATACAGAATAACATGAACATCTTTTAATGGGAAAGTTGTTCAAAGTGTCAAAAGTCTTTATGAATGTCGAGGCTGTGATTGACGCAGTTCAGGATTAGCATGTTGTAATTTTTCAGACAAAGTCAATCTTCAATAAATCTAAAATGTTGTTTTTTTTTTATTTTGTTTTATGTTGTAACAATAAGTTTTCATTCACAAAACATCAAAATATTCTCCAGATAGTGGGAAGCTAAAGTAAATATTATTTAAATCATTTTTTTTTTTTTTGTAATACCAAAAGTAAATGGACCTACTCACTAGTCTGAAAATGTTCATTCATTTTTTTTTTTTTTTTTTTTTTTTTTTCTACCGCTTAATCCCGTTAGGGGTCGCGGGTGACTGGAGCATATCCCAGTGACTTTGGGCCTTAGGCGGGGAACACCCTGGACAGTGGCCAACTTGCCGCAGGGTTAGACAGACAAACATTCACTCTCTCATTCATTCACTAAGGGAAATTTGCAGTGATGCCCAATTAACCTAAACATGCATGTCTTTGGAGGTGGGAGGAAACCGGAGTACCCAGAGAAAACCCACGGTGACACGGGGAGAACATGCAAACTCCACCCAGAGAGATCGTGAGATGTTGATATGGTCCGACCCGGGAGTCGAACCCACGACCCATTTTAATAGTATTTTAAAACAATGTTATGAAGACAAACTCATCACAACATTTTAGAACGTGAATGGTACGTTTTACAACATAAAAATGGTATAAACAGTTTAAAAAGATAACCTGGCACTTACGGTATAATTATGAATGTACACAAAATGACTGCTTAACATGACTGAAAAAGGTTTGTTTTTTCACAACAGAGAGAATGATTACCTAAAGAATGTTTGATTAGGACATTTACTAGTGTAAATGTCTTAATCAAATCAATGTCATACATTTTGTAATAACTGCCATTTCATTTCCACCAAGTCTCTAGAGATTCTTTATTGATGTCCAGGTGCTCTGCAGGTGCTCGATATGGGCACCACAAACCAACTGTTGTGGTTTACCCATGATGATGACCTGTGATGTTTCACCCTCGACCTGCCAAGAGCCCAGTTTCTACTTTTCCATTCGCCGGTCATCCTTCCTCTTCAATAGTGAGGCTGAAAACATAAACAAAAGCAATAAGTTACAATCACAATGAATTAGAGCTGCAACAGACCGTTGTTTTTGTTATAATCTGTTATTGTTGTCTACAATAATCAGTTTGTTTAGATTTCA
Organism: Mugilogobius chulae; assembly: GCA_038363315.1. NCBI lineage: Eukaryota > Metazoa > Chordata > Actinopteri > Gobiiformes > Gobiidae > Mugilogobius > Mugilogobius chulae. Next base: position 16,590,906 of record CM076415.1, on the reverse strand, counting down.
ACAGGACCATGTTTGTACTTTTTTTTTTTTTTTTACAAAGATGGGGTTGTCAAAAGAATTAAAATACAAATACAAATATAAAAATATACTACTGAAACTAGTAACATAATACAAATTCTAAACTATTTTTAGTAAAATAACTACGACCTTTTTGGCATAATTTTACAGTCATTTTGTGTTGTTTATTGTTTAAAACCTTGACTTAAAAATAACACTGTTGCCACGTTAGCTTGTAGTATCCACTATCAAGATTTCTAAAGTAATTCAAACTCACAGGGATCTGAGCCTTTTATACAGTACATAATTAAATATAATTAAATTAGATAAATAATCTCCTACACACTTTAACTATTGGACTTACATTGGACTCATAGTATATAATATGTTAATTTTAGCATAAATTGTTTAATAAACTAAACAGCAATCAACAGTTGTGTCCATGTGGTCTAGTACACAAAATAAAATGTTTTTGCCTAAAATGTTAGGTTGCACAAGTCATTGTCATAATGAATATAAAATGTCTATTCAGAAACAGGTAATTTTGCATAATTTAATGCCATTTCGGGGTGCACGGTGGCCAAGTGGTTAGAGCTCTGGCTTCCCAATAAGGAGGTCGTGGGTTCGACTCCCGGGTCGGACCATATCAACATCTCACGATCTCTCTGGGTGGAGTTTGCATGTTCTCCTCGTGTCACCGTGGGTTTTCTCCGGGTACTCCGGTTTCCTCCCACCGCCAAAGACATGCATGTTTAGGTTAATTGGGCATCACTGTAAATTTCCCTTAGTGAGTGAATGAGAGAGTGAATGGTTGTCTGTCTAACCCTGCGGCAAGTTGGCCACTGTCCAGGGTGTTCCCCGCCTAACGCCCAAAGTCACTGGGATAGGCTCCAGTCACCCGCGACCCCTAACGGGATTAAGCGGTAGAAAATGAATGAATGAATTAATGCCATTTATTCATGATTTGTGGTCCTAAGTTTTTCATTATTGCATTGAGATTTTCTCTAGCCGAAATGCCAACACCATAGTTGTGCTAATAACATGTTTTTTGTTTTGTTTTCTGACCATCTTTATGTACTATCACTTAAATCATTTACTGTGCCTTAAAAATACACAAATGCTGTTTCTGATATCTTAACACAATGTCCACATTAGCTACACAAACACTTACCAAGCATGTCACATCCAGAGGTTCGTTTTTATGACTCATGGAGTGCGGTTAACACACGCTAGCTAGCCCGCTAGTAGCGCTAATGCTAGCGAGCTGAGCATGGCTCTGACTGCCCCAAGATTTAATTTGATGCAGAAACTGAGAACGCCAAGGCTGAGTCTCCCTTTTATCGGCTTCAAGTGTATCCGTGTTCAAGAATGAAGACAAAACAAGCAGGTTTTGTAGGAATCTTGTTGTTCACTAACTTTGGTTAGAGCACACTTTGCTTGCTCTCTAAGAACCAATCAGGAGGCTTAATTCTGGTTGAAGCATCTGTAAGGTGACTCCCGATTGGCTGCTGGAGCTGTCTGTGAGCAACTGGGTGGGTACTGGTGGAGGAAGGAGGATGCTCAGACTGCGCTAAGCAAAGAAAAAAACTGAACAGAGACCCACAAAACCTGTTTTTTGTTTTCACATTCGAACATGGAAGCGGTGGAAGCAGAGACAACGAAATTCAGCCATGATCTTCTCCGTTTCTTGATAAAATACGATCTTGAGGTTGTCAGAGCCATGCTCAGCCCGCTAGCATTATAGTCCATGGGCCAGACCGAAAACGGGGCTCACCAGAGGTGGCAAGGGCTATCATACATTTTGGAAAGGCCAATATCTAAGCTTTATATTTTTGCATGATAGACTTTTCTGAGCTTCAGCGATAACATAAATATCCACCTTTGAAGTTTACAAACCACATGTTAAAAAATGCACTTTTGACACTGGTCCTTATTATAGTTCAGACCATGTACCGCCCATCAGATAATGATTAGACTATTATGTTTGGTATCATTTTGAAGAAAACAATCTTGTCTTTTATTTAGGTACATTTGTTTTCCTCTCTGATAATTACTATGGCAACAATAGCTTTTCAAACTGTCACATGAGGACGATTTTTTACCATTTTTTCCTGAACTGTTTTGCTACGTTTCTCGCTGAAAGCTCTAGGAACATGATAGACACATAAATATGATATCAAATTATTCTCTGGAATCTGAGGATTCAGAAAATGTATAATATGTCTTAACTTTTTCAAAACACAGTCTCACAGTGAGCCACAAAGTACAAGAGTCATTCTCACTGAGGGGCATTAGAACTCAGGCTATTTTCTGTTTTCTTGCTTCTGATGGTGTTGGAGCTTTTTGATCTGGAAAAGTCCTCTTGGTTTATTCTTTCTTTTTTAATTTGAGTAGAATAGTCTTGTTTTTACTAAAAAAGTTGTGTTTTTCTCTCGATTTAGTCAAATTTGAAGTTTCATAGAAATAAACGTGCACACAGCTCTCAGAGTAATTCTGTCAGAACTTTCACTGATAAAAAGTGAGGCTGAAATATCATAACTGTATCACATAATCATATTTTCTGTTGTGTAACTGTAAAAAACATATGACACTGGACTCTAAAACCAACACAAATGATAATCACTAAGATACATGTTAATATAATGACAATTATACTTACAATTCTGGTCTGGCAAATCAAACTAAATGGATTTGTGTTCCTGTTTTTAATGTGTGGCCTTCAAAATATATCTAATCAGCCTGATTTCTGTTACTATTTTGACAATTACTTACATTAAGTTACGACTTACAGTATATGGATTTTTAGAAACAATCACCGGAATACAGGAGGTTTGGCGATGCCAATAGCCAATACACAAATTATATAAGTATGAAGAGGTCTGACTGCCAACAATCTAAACACAGCTCTGGTCATACAGGGAGCCGACAGGCCTGAGTAAAGGACCCTAAACCTCATACTAAAGCAGGACACCACATATCTGAGGTTAGACTACATGTTGGATTCAACTCTCCAGGACATGAAGTAGATCTGACCTCTGAACCTGGAACACACCCTCCATTACAGGTTCTTAAACAAAGGGCCCACTACCGGGTCTGCAAGTCCTGTCCCAGTTCGCTGTGTAAGCCAGGCGTGCCGGGACAGTCCACAAGATTCAGAGACTTCAGGTGTCTCATCCTCCTGGAGCCTTGTCACAAACTTGACTTCATTGCCTGGTCTCACTTAGTCCTCTGTTGCTTTCTCCTTGAGATTGAGGACTCACAGGAGTAACAGTAATTTAAGTAAATTACTGCATCAGGAAGACAAGACAAAACAAGAAACGCAGAGCATGAAATAGGACTTTTCACCCAGGGCCTTCAACAGACTGTACATGTTCCAAAACGTGGAAACTGTGTAATTCTGTGCTGTGATCAAGGACTATATAAAGAGGCCTGTTGTACTCAGAGCAGGAGGAGGCTCCATTAGACAGGCAGATGTTCAACCAAAGAGAACAATAAATGTTCTTATACTTTCTGGGCTTTGAGCTTTTTGCAGAAGAAATAAGTTTTACCCAGAGCCCATGACATTTTAGGTTTACAAATCATCATACTGCTGAAACATGGATCAGAGTAGTTTTTTGCTGGACCAATGAAGATCAGGAGAGACTTCTCCAAGAAGGGTTTCACAGAGCTGAACAGTTTCCCCCTGAGTGTCCCAAGGTGACCATCAGAATAAACTTCTCAGATGAGACCGTAGTCTGTGAGGGTTCAGGGTTCCTCCTGATGTCCCACAACACACAGGGTGAAAGTGAACAGGCAGCTTTTGGAGGATGGAGGTAGAAATCACTGATCCCACATTCCCCTGACCTCACAAACACCACTCACAGGCCTGTCTTCTGTACGGTAAATGGTCTCTCTGTGTTTTTCCACTTTTCAAAGTGTTTTACAAGCAAGGATCCACTCACCCAGTGTACGTAGACACTGAGGCAGCATGGGATAACTGTCATGCCCAAGGACACAACAGCAAAGTCCCACTGTGGCAACTGGTGTTTCAGCGGTCTCCCATCTCCCATCCTTATACCACCTGATACCAGCAGATTTGGACTCTATCAATGCCGAACCATCCTTCTCTTGATCACGAACGATCCCTTAGCAGGTGTTGGTATTTCTACCAAACAAACAGATCTACTTGATGCACCTCCTACAGAGCCAACCAGGCAGCTGCAGAATTGCCAGATGAGTTTGTTGATGTTTCAAACTGTTTGCTTTGTACATCTTTATCTTTTGTGACATTTTGGCTTTCTTGAGGTTCACCACATCTCTGCATTATGTGGCTGGATCAGAGGATATGTTCTCCTCCAACTGAGGCAGATGGTTGAGAAATGTGGATGTTCCCAGGAGGGTGGAAATTACCCTGTAATAACCCTCTGGGTAATTGCACCTGATACATAATCTTAAATCAAAAAGATGAGCGTGAAAATGTCCATACCACTGTACCTCCTTTTACATTTATAGAAAAAAGTTGAAGAAGCACAAACAACACCTTGTATTGTATTGCAACTGTGTAAACCTTTGAAGCAAAACAATTGTTTGTTTGAAGTCCAATCGAGTAAATCCAGACAATAAACTGTAACTCCAGACTGTATATTTTAACCTGAAGAGGCCAAACTGACATCTGCCTACACTGTTTCATGCATTCGTAGAATGCTCAGTAACTTAAACAGTCAAATTTAAAATTGTTTTGGACAGTTTAGTAAATTATTTTCTTACAATAAGTCTCAAATTTTTAGATAAATATGAGGCAAAATGATTATGATTAACTTACTTTAAACATGTGAGGCCTATAGATGAACCTTTTTTTTGGTTGAGTCAATTCAAATGCACTCAGTAGTGCAAAATTATAGACACATTTACAGTAGCAGTTTGCTTGGTTTGGAATGGACATAGATAGACATTCATACAGCTGGTATGTAGCTTATGCAAATATACTTTATCAGCGATCAAAACCTTTTTTCTTGTAAGGACCAGTAAAGTCATTTTCTTTTCCAGAAACTGGTCGAGGTTGGGTAGCACCAATACCAAGAATATAAAATACATACAACTGATTAATGTAATTATATTTCAGCTCTTATTGCTTGAATCTGCTGTTTATTAGGTTATGTGGCTCTGTATTTTCAATATAAAGAACAAGGAAGTAGTGACAGAAACACATTTTAAAAGATACTCTGGGGCCCAGCAAATAGCCCGCAGCCCAGTTTTGGGCCTTGGACCGGTGGGTGGGGACCCCTGTAATATACAATACCATCTTTATTCATAAAGCACTTTTAAAACTTCAAACTACATACAGTATTTAGTTTTCTGAACAGGCGCTGAGGCCAAATGTTCAAAGCTCAATCTCCTCACATCACTGAGGTTGGACTTGGTCAGAGGGGTTAATACAAGACCAGAAGTCTTGCTTCTGTCACTCTGCCCCAGGGCAACTGTGACTACAGTAATCACTGAGTGTGAAGTGGATAAAATATTCAATGTGAAGCATAAGAGTTTAAAAAAAGTGCTGTATCAGTTTATAACACACAAAGAAAGCCCAGGTCCTGGTTTATGAATGTGGTTCTCATTTAACAAATTAGCAAATTTATCTTGGTGATTATCATTTGTGTTGGTTTTAGAGTCCAGTGTCATATGTTTTTTACAGTTACACAACAGAAAATATGATTAAGTGATACAGTTATGATATTTCAGCCTCACTTTTTATCAGTGAAAGTTCTGACAGAATTACTCTGAGAGCTGTGTGCATGTTTATTTCTATGAAACTTCAAATTTGGCTAAATCGAGAGAAAAACACAACTTTTTTAGAAAAAACAAGACTATTCTACTCAAATTAAAAAAGAAAGAATAAATCAAGAGGACTTTTCCAGATCAAAAAGCTCCAACAACCATCAGAAGCAAGAAAACAGAAAATAGCCTGAGTTCTATGGGAAATGCCCCTCAGTGAGAATGACTCTTGTACTTTGTGGCTCACTGTGAGACTGTGTTTTGAAAAAGTTAAGACATATTATACATTTTCTGAATCCTCAGATTCCAGAGAATAATTTGATATCATATTTATGTGTCTATCATGTTCCTAGAGCTTTCAGCGAGAAACGTAGCAAAACAGTTCAGGAAAAAATAGTAAAAAATCGTCCTCATGTGACAGTTTGAAAAGCTGTAGTTGCCATAGTAATTATCAGAGAGGACAACAAATGTACCTAAATAAAAGACAAGATTGTTTTCTTCAAAATGATACCAAACATAATAGTCTAATCATTATCTGATGGGCGGTACATGGTCTGAACTATAATAAGGACCAGTGTCAAAAGTGCATTTTTTAACATGTGGTTTGTAAACTTCAAAGGTGGATATTTATGTTATCGCTGAAGCTCAGAAAAGTCTATCATGCAAAAATATAAAGTTTAGATATTGACCTTTCCAAAAATGTATGATAGCCCTTGCCACCTCTGGTGAGCCCCGTTTGGCAAAATCTGGCCTCTGGCCCATGGACTATTAGCTCTGCTAGCCGGCTCCGTCAATCCCCAGGTCCGTCAGTCCCCGGATCCGTCAATCCCCGGTTTCACAAGTTCCAAACTTTCCCGGGGAGTGAAAGTCCCTTTGTGCATATATGGTACCGTCAGTCCCCCTGGCCTTTGTGTTGCACTACCTCAGCGTGCTGAAGTCGAGCGCTCCATTTACGCACGTGCACAAGCACGCCAAACCGCGTGCGTGCTGGCACGTGCGCTGAAGCCATCTACGCGGCGCGGCACTGATAATGGCAGACTGACAATCTCTCATCAGCTTTCTTATTAAGTCCCGTCACCACACACACACCATCCTAACGTGTTTTCTGTCAGTCTATAATATCGACACACCACAACGGCCCATGTCCTGTGCGCGAGAAGACACAGCTCGCAGTGGCACTGGTGCGGACGAGGAGAGACAGGCAAGGAAAGAGATTATTTAGGTTCTAAAGTGCATCAGTTTGGCCCGTATGTCTGCTCTTTACACATCTGAAGAGATTTTTTGAGGAGTTTTAAGAAGACGATGTTTAAAAAGGTAAAAACTAACATTGTGTTTCTCTTAAAGACAAAAAACAAATAGCCTAGGCCTACAACACATATAGGCTACACAACTTTTGGAATATTTAAGTAGCCTAAATAAAATGTTCATACGAAAAACAATATATAGCCTAGCTACTGTATATTTCCAAAATCAGCCAAAGAGCCACGTAAATTAAAAAAAGAAAAGTGCGTGGTGCTGATGGAAGTCAGCGTCTAGCAATGCGTCGAGCCTCGTGTGCAATGCGATATATATTAGGCTAATAACATGACATGTTATTATTTTTTATTATTATGACTTTAATTCGTATTGTTGAAGTTTATAAAAACAAGGAAAAACAGACTATTTTAGAAGAGAACGATAATGAGGCCCAGACCTGCTCACGAGTGGACTGTAACGTACAATGCTTCTCTACGCTCTGGACTATTTGTTATTGGACTTCGGGCAGGAAAATCGCGAATACGAAATAGTAAACGACGACGCACGTGCCCGGGAGTGGTGTCGAAAATTAGAACTCAGTGAGCTCTAATTTTGAGTGAAGACCGCGCGAAAAAATAATGAAAGACGACTCGGTAGCGCCCCCCTTGAAAATCAAATAACATTGGGCCAATGGGAGCCCGACGCCGAAAAAAGTCGCAGTAAAATGTGAAACCTAGCCCGAAAAATAGTGCATGTCCGAACATGAAAAAAATCATATTGTGGCCCCGCCCTCATGTGTACAGGAAGTCGGCCATCTTGGATCAAACGCGTCACTGGCAAAAGCGCATTACCTCATACTTTGGACCAGCACGTCCACAATTTTGGTCGAAAACACGTCAAACTTGGCCAAAACACAGTAAACCCATGTGAAATTAGATAGATGGTTTGAAATTTGAATATCATGTTTGATGTGGTCACGGTGATTTTTAAACAAAATTATAAAAATTTGGAAATTTGTAAAAAACCTTTCTTTTTGCTAGATTTTTTTATGGGAAAATCGAAATACAGCGTTTGTGCACATTTTGAAACTGAACGCAACGATATGCATATCAAGAGGGTATCTCACAAGATGGCCCAATAGCGCCCCCTTGAAATCTTATTTTCAAAAATTCGTACAGGACAAACCGTTTGACGTAGACTTACGAAAAAATTCACAGATGGCTTTTTTGTGATGGGGCACAATGTGAGAAAGTTTCATGAGTCTAGCTCTTGTAGTTTAGGAGAAAAAATAATGGTCAAAAATGGCTGTTCCATTATTATTATTATTTTTCTTGCACTTTAACCTTAATTTTGACCCCCTGAACGTTAACGAAAAGTCAATTTTATTCGACCCAAAATTCAAGCTTGGCGAAAAATTTTGTTTTTTATATGGCAAAAAAAATAATGTACTAAAATGCCTCGCTAGCGCCCCCGCAAAATTCAAAATACATTACGGCAATGACAGAGCTTTTTTATCGCAGACAAATAAAATTTGGCAGAAACATAGCTTGTGTCAAGCCAAGCAAAAAATTATATTATGACCCCACCCTAAACCCCACAGGGCGTCGGCTATTGTGGGCGGAACCTGATTTTTTGGACATTTTTCATCTCACGTTTTATTTTTTCCCATTTTTGTTTTTATGTTAAATGGGATGAAATTTTGGAACTGTCATCAACAGACCCTTGTGCCTTTGGGTATTTCGATAGATTTCTGATACCTTAAAAAATGTGGGTGTGGCTACGCCACAAATCAAAAGTGACATTTTCCAATGCGTTCAAATATGCGTATTTGTGACACGCAAAGTTCTATTCTCCGGCATTAATATACGTTTTGTTCAAAATCACAAGCCGCATCTAACGATATACATGAAAAGCATCTGCTCCACAGCGCCCCCTTGAGAATGCATTGACCCTAAAAATTTAGTTTGTCGTAGACACATGAAATTTGGCACAGGCATCCTGCTCACCTGTCTGAACAAAAAACCCAATGGGAGCATATTTTTATTTGCAAGCGTTTTGCCATGGTAACGTAAAAATGACAAAAGCCCATGTTATCCAATGGAGACGAAAAACTTGTAGAATGGGGAAAATGTAATTTTTTGGTCTTAGACAGCTGAAAATTGGTACACTTATTATTCTTTACATTCTGAACAAAAAAACTCAATCATGACACGCCTTTATCTTGAACCGTTTTACCACAGCGCCCCTTTACTTTTGAATGGGATACAATTTTTAGTTTCACCAAAATGCATCAAATTCACCACACAAATTCTCCACATCACACTGAACAAAAAACCCAATGGGACTGTATTTTTATCTGCAAGCGTTTGGCCATGGCAAAGGAAAAAAGGCAAAACCCATGTTATTCAATGGACAACTGACAGATTTAGCCAGAGTGAGGGGTAGGGTGAGTGGTAGGGTGCAAATCTTTACTTTGTCCTAGAAAGCTGAAATTTGGCACACACGTTCTCCCTTCAATACTGAACAAAAAAGCCAATGAAAGCATAGCGTTATTTTAAACCGTGTTACCATGGCAATGTCAAACATTTCCCATTCAAATATTTATTTATTTATTTATCTTTATTTCATTCATCACACATAATAACACATAGCATACATCAAATTGACAACTAAAAACGAATGAAAAGGAGCAGAAAGAAGAATAATCTTATGATATCTGCCCCTTTTTAAATGTAAAAAAAACAAACTTCCTATTAAGCAAAACAATTCTATTTACATATTCTTAACATAACACAATCACATCAAACAAATCCATTCTTTTAACCACAACAATTTATAAATCCGTTTTATACTTTTTCAAAAAGACAGCTTTTATGTATTTCTTAAATGTCAATATTGTTCCTGATTCTTTGATTTGATTGTCAAGACTGTTCCATAATTGAACTCCTTTTACAGCAATGCTTCGTTCCATCACCTTTGTTCTAAATCTGGGTTTATTGAAGATGTCGATTCCTTTTAAATTATAGTGACTTGTTCTTTTTTCAAAGAATTCTTGAATGTTAACAGGTAATGCTTTGCACTTAGCTTTATACATCACTTTGAGGATGCTTACATCAGCAATATCATGAACTTTTAACACTCCAAGTTTGACAAATAATGGGTTTGATGGTTCCCTATAATGACTGTTAGTAACTATTCTCAATGCTCTTTTCTGTAAAATAAACAGTGGTTGTATATATGTTTTGCATGTTGACCCCCATATTTCAACACAATACGTCAAATATGGTAAAATTAAAGCATTATACAAAGTTAATAAAGCTTCAATATTCAGTAAGAACTTGACTTTATGTAACACTGCAATGGCTTTAGATATTTTGCCTTTAGTATAATTAATAAAGTTTGTTTTTTTAATGTTGAGTATTAGATCATTTAAGTCAAACCATTGTTTTACTTTTTTTAGTTCTTCATTTACGGTCTGTGTTAGTTCTTGTATGTTATTTCCAGAACAAAATAATGTTGTATCGTCAGCGAAGAGAATTTTTCAAGATCAGTAACTTTTTCAAACTCATTGATATATAGATTAAACAGTTTAGGTCCAAGAATTGAACCTTGCGGTACACCACATTTGATTTCACATCTTTTCGATTCTGTTTCATTTAACTGTACATATTGTTTTCTATTTTCCAAATAACTCGCAATCCATTGATGAGCTACTCCTCGAACTCCATATTTTTGAATTTTCGTTAGTAATCTCGTATGATTTATTACATCAAACGCTTTTTGTAAGTCTATAAAAATACTTATAAAATAATTCCCTTTATCGATTTGAGATGCAATCTTTTCTGTTAGTTCCATAATAGCCATTGCAGTTGAATGTTCTGTTCTAAATCCATACTGACTATTATTCAAGATGTTATATTTATGTAGGAATTTATCCAGTCTTGATGCAAAGACCTTCTCTAATATCTTCAAAAACTGTGGAAGTAATGAGACTGGCCTATAATTTGAAAAGTTGTGTTTATCTCCGTTTTTGTAGAGAGGCACTATTTTAGCTAACTTCATTTTGTTCGGAAAAACTCCTGTTGATAAGGATAAATTACAAATATAAGTCAAAGGTTCAATTACTGAATCAATTATATTTTTCACAAGCATCATGTCCAACCCTTCACAGTCAGTTGATCTTTTGTTTCCACAGTTTTTAACAATATTTTTTATTTCCTCTTTTTCAACCTTTTCTAGAAATATACTATTCACATTGTCAACAATTTCATCTTTAAGTTCCAAATTTAAGTTCTTAGAACAATTCCTTACAAGGCTATGACCCACATTGGCAAAATATTCACAAAATTCATTTGAAATTTGCTTTTCATCGTGTATTTCACCGCTTTCCTTCACAAAGTAATTTGGATACTCATTTTTTATTTTCTTGCTCCTAACTTTATTTAATATGCCCCAAGTTGTTTTTATATTGTTCTTGTTTTCTTTTAATTGTTTACTGTAAAAATCTTTTTTCGATTTCTAATGATCCACACTAATTTATTTTTATATTTCTTATAACGTTCTTCTGCCTCACGAGTTTGAATTTTTAAAAATTGTCTGTACAAATTATTTTTTCTTTTTGCAAGCATTTTTTATTCCTTTGGTCATCCACGGCTTATCATCCCTTTTCTTTCTGGGGTTTATGATCTTACAGTTTTTGTCATACAAATGTGTCACAGTATCTATGAAACTGTTATAAGCGTTGTTTACGTCATTCACATAAACAGCCTTCCAATTCTGTCTTTTAAGATCTTCATTCAATGCATTTAGGGCCTTTTTTGATCTATTTCTGATCTTTTTTATGTTCTTACATTGCTTTCTTTTAATTTTAAAACCCAATACAGCAATTATCGGTAAATGATCACTAATATCCGTCATCAAGATCCCTCTTAATACAACATCCTCATTTATATTTGTAAATATGTTGTCTGTCACAGTAGCACTTTGAGCTGTGATTCGGGTTGGCTTATTTATTAAAGCAAACAATCCTAAGCTATTCATGACATTTACAAAATCTATTGTTTTTTGTTCATCCTGGTTTTTTAGATTAATGTTGAAATCGCCACATACACACAGTCTTTTATTTCTAAAGTTTTCAAATATTTCAAGTAATCCTTCAGTAAATTGATGAGCACAAGAGTCAGGTGGACGATACATGCAACTAATTAATATGTTTTTTCCTGCTGAAGGTGCCATCTCGACCGTTACAATTTCTATTCCATTATTATCAATCATTGACATTTCATTTACTATTTTGCAATTAAAATCAGTACTTATATAAAGTGCCACACCTCCTCCTCTTTTGCTCTTTCTATTTACTGAAAAAAGTTCATATCCCTCCAATTGTACTTCATTTATGATATCATCCTTGAACCACGTTTCGCTTACTGCAATGACATTAAACTTCTTCTTAAATGTATTCAGATATTCTTTTATTTCTAATATTTTGCTGTAAAAACTTCGACTGTTTATATGAATGATTGATATGTTACCTTCATCAGTGTTTTGACTGTTAATTTGTCCTACAGTGTAATATTCACAATCATTTGTAAGCATCTGTTCATGTAATTTTTTGTCTAATTCATGTATTTGATTTAGTTCCATGTGTTCTTGTCAGTAGCACAACATGTTATTTTAGACTACAGATTTGATACATTTTTAACACCATTTTGACATTTAATTGTACTTAGGACCTATATTTAACAAGCTCATCAATATTCCTAATCTGCACAGCATTTGTGCCTTCTTTCACCCTTAACCATACTCTGCAGTTCCATACCCAGGTTGCAACTATTTGGTTTTTCTTTTTCAGAAGCCTTGCCTCTCTTGCAATATCTGCATTCTTTTTTGTCAGATGCTCATTCACATATACATTTGTACCTTTCAATCTTTTTGCTTGTTTCAAAAGCTCATTTTTGTGTTTTCTGTTTGTAAATCTTACAATGATAGAGTGTTTTGTAGTGCCATTTCTATTTGGAATTGTGTGGCATGCCGAAATTGTGTCCTGTTTGATAATGATACCTTTTTTTTGGAAAAAGTCAGTCACCTGTTGCTCCAGTGTGAGAAGCTCTGCCTGAGGTGCATCCTCTCCTGTGGCTCCTCCTGTATTCACAACTCTGGCATATGAGCGATGTTTAGTTTCTAATCCAGTTATCAATACATCCTCTTTTCTAGAGTACTGCTCCAGATCATCCACACGCTGTTCGAGTTGCAATATTATTTTGTCTTTTTCTTTCAGCAGAGCTTTCAGCCCTTTGATTTCTTCCAGTAAACTGTCCAGACATGACATTTTGCTTGACATGGCATTTAATGTTTTCTTGATGTCCTCCAAGTCCTCTCCGTAATCCACAACTCTTTTCGGAGGCGCCATAATGTAAAGTTTGTTTTATTTGATGTGATAAGATCGCCAGGAAACTTTATCTCCAGCAGCTGAAGTTGTTGCTATGGGCCGGCTAGCTGCTGCACCACAGCGCGATCCGTCGACCCGGTTACGCCGTAGAGTCTCGTGCGCTCCGGGGATCCACACGCAGATGAAGCCGGTGCTATGGGCCGGCTAGCTGCTGCACCACAGCGCGATCCGTCGACCCGGTTACGCCGTAGAGTCTCGTGCGCTCCGGGGATCCACACGCAGATGAAGCCGGTGCTATGGGCCGGCTAGCTGCTGCACCACAGCGCGATCCGTCGACCCGGTTACGCCGTAGAGTCTCGTGTGCTCCGGGGATCCACACGCAGATGAAGCCGGTGCTATGGGCCGGCTAGCTGCTGCACCACAGCGCGATCCGTCGACCCGGTTACGTAGAGTCTCGTGCGCTCCGGGGATCCACACGCAGATGAAGCCGGTGCTATGGGCCGGCTAGCTGCTGCACCACAGCGCGATCCGTCGACCCGGTTACGCCGTAGAGTCTCGTCAAATACATAGAAAACATTCACATTGAATGAAAAAAAAAAAAACTTTGTCATAGAGACTTGAAATTTGGCACACTTATTGCCTTCGGGATGCCGAAATAAAAAGCCAATGAAAGCATACCTCTATCTTCAAACGTGCAGCGGTCACAATGTCATAATTTGTCGTTTCAGTGAATGGAGCAGTATACGATGTAGCTTATAGGGGAGGAGTGCTGTTGGCGGAAAACGCATGAGGACGACGGCGGGCTCGTCGCGGTGGCTCGTAGCCCGCGGTGGCTCATGCTCCGCGGTCGCAAGGGGGGGCGAGGGCCTATTAACTGCTTACAAAAATTTAGATAGTGTGCTGGTGTTTGGTAAAAAAACACTTAAATTTCAAAGTAATTAAGTGTCTACAAATGTTTGTTAAGGCTTAATAGATATTAGTTATTACATATTAATAAACTGTTTATTAAAGGTACAGCGTTTTTAAGCATTTACTAATGCAGTCTTTATAAATGATTTATAAGGCTTTATAAAGCATTTAAAAATGTTTACTCATTTTTTATAAATGCTTTTTAATCATTAATTGATGCTTTATTAAGGCTTAATAGTGTGCAGTTAATATAAAGTGCTACCGGCTATTTCAAAAATAGGTATTGGTATGTATTATTTGAGGTTAAACCTTAGTGCCCGAAAGTACAAACTTTAGGCAGAATAGTTTTTAAAAAATAAATAAAATAAAAAGTTTGTGGATGTAAGAATTAGGCCTAACTGATTTTTAAAATATAGGGAGTAGGCCTACAAAGCAAGGGTGGATTGGTCATAGGGTCACGGTGTGCAACTAAAAACTGCAACTGTGCGGCAAACAGCGGCCGTTCCTCTCCTTGGGGGCACGGAGAGGAGCAGAGAGAAGATAGACGCTCTCTCTCTCTCTCTCTCTCTCTCTCTCTCTCTCTCTCTTACGCGCTCACATGTCACATCTTATATGCGGATCCACTCGTGTGCAAAGTATACTGTAGCCTCAATCTTAGCAAATGTAATCTTACACTTAGTAACACGTCTAACACTTGCCACGTCTAAATGATTTTCTTTACAAACGTGGCCAAAATAGCTCTAGCCCTGAAAAGCACGCATAGGCTTATAGGCTAGGTCTGTTCATTGTCCTTGCAGGTGCAGCGTTCTGACCTGCAAATGTAGACCGCGTCACTCCAGTCATGATGTTAGTCTGTTTATGTAGCCTCCTGCAAAAGAATATTCCGACTACAGACACGAGTGTACGGCGCTCCATAGTACTCACGAAAAAATAAATATTTATCTCGTAATTACGAGTTAGTTTTCTCATAATTACGAGATAATTTTCTCGTAATTACGAGATAATTTAAATGGCTTTTCCCACATTCTGTATACCCACACGCTTCGTATAGGCTAAGCTAGTGACTTTATCCACAACACGAGTAGTCTTTTCTAAATAGCTAACATGTACTTGTGGATTTCGTTGTGTTAAATTAAGTGCCTGTGGTCTTCACTGCAATGTTTATGGTCTACAAAAAGTATGAAACTAGCTGTTAGCGTACACCTGTGGACTCAGGCTACAGTTAGCAGGCTATTATAAAGACGGCCAGTGTGTAGAGCTGTTCACCCACCAGAAAGAAGCTAGCGGTAATCGGCAGGTTTTTTAATAAAGCACAATCCTTCGACAGTTGGCAGTTAGTCTCACACATCCTTAGAAATGTGCGGCAGTTTTTCTGTGGCTCCAGTGTCTGGTTTTCAATTTATTTGGCCAAAGAGGAGAGAAGTGCTGCACATTTGCTACACTTCGCCATCATTTGACTTGCAACATACGGGCATTTTTGCTGTTGCAGCACTCCTCTCCTTGGCCTTTTTAGCCAAATAAATTGAAAACCAGACGCTGGAGCCACAGAAAAACAGCTGCACATTTCTAAGGATGTGTGAGACTAACTGTCAACAGTCAAGAAGATCGAGTTTTATTTAAAAAACCTGCCGTATACCACTAGCTTCTTTCTGGTGGGTGAACAGCTCCACACACTGGCCGTGTGTCTAATATCCTGCTAACTGTAGCTTGAGTCCACAGGTGTACGTTAACAGCTAGTTTCATACTTTTTGTAGACCATAAACATTGCAGTGAAGACCACAGGCATTCATTCATTCATTCATTTTCTACCGCTTAATCCCGTTAGGGTCGCGGGTGACTGGAGCCTATCCCAGTGACTTAGGGCCTTAGGCGGGAACACCCTGGACAGTGGCTAACTTGCCGCAGGGTTAGACAGACAAACATTCACTCTCTCATTCACTCACTAAGGGAAATTTGCAGTGATGCCCAATTAACCTAAACATACATGTCTTTGGAGGTGGGAGGAAACCGGAGTGCCCGGAGAAAACCCACGGTGACACGGGGAGAACATGCAAACTCCACCCAGAGAGATCGTGAGATGTTGATATGGTTCGACCCGGGAGTCGAACCCACGACCTCCTTATTGGGAAGCCAGAGCTCTAACCACTTGGCTACCGTGCACCCCAACCACAGGCAAAAATATGGAAAAATATGTTCTATATCTTAAGACAGCGCATCTGAAATTCAGAGGCACTGTGCGGCCGTTCTAGGCTCTATACATTTGAGACTATTTAATTTTGGTTTTAAAAAAAAATGTGTCTGATTTTTCAGCGTGAGAAATGCCAGGTGTGGCATGAGAGCGTGTGAAGGAGATGAATTGCGTGTGTCACACGGTCATTGCGTGAGAGTTGAGAGCCCTGAGAACAATATTTTAAAGGTCTGGGATTAGCCTAAGTCTGTCTGTGAGGGCTAACAGCTGAAACTTAAAGCGACTTAAAGCTTACCTCGATAGCTGCAACAGCGGAGCCGTCGTCACTACATTTGGGCTGGGAGGAGCGCAGGCAATATGTAGTTGACTTAGTTTCCCTGTGCACGAAACACAGCATTGTGATATTTTCTGCATTTATCCTTAGCTTAAGTCTGTCTGTGAGGACTGATGGTTTACGCTGTTGAAGAGGAGAGGAGGCACAACGGCACAGACTAAAAGGAGACAGACGGTTTTCTGGCAGAGTTGCGTTCATGATCAAGTCTGACGACCTTGTAGTCAAATTTATGATGTATGATAGCTCGATTAGATGGAGAATTGCTACCGGAATAATACAATTTAAGTTAAAAATTAAGTTTTACATACCTCACCACAAAGACTGCGTTGTTTTTCGGAGGAAAAGACAAATTTGTGCTCTAACTCTAACACCCAAAGGGGGTTGGGAGGGTGCTCCTGAACACCCCTTCAGGCAATCCTGAACACCCCTTCAAACAACATCAAATTTTAACCCCACACAAAGATGTTGTATCCCAGAACATACTGCAAAACACATAGAATAAACTCCAAAAATATTACACTGTTGCACTTTTTAGCTTAACACCCATTTTTTCTACCCCTCAAATTTGCTGTGTTACTTTGATTATGTTACAAAAATACTCGACTGAGCCCACAAATGGTTTAAGAGTGATTATCAATACAGCGGCTGCTGGGCAGCATTTAGCAATTTTCTTTATCTCTTTAAATGACAACACTTGCATGTTGTTGTTAATTAGAGCAACAGGTACTTGGAAGCCATCGTGTTTCTGTAACGTGTTCAAATATAATTGCTGTATATTTTGTGTTGGGATGTGTAACATCACACCATTATCCGAGCATGAAATTGTAGCATTTAATTTACATAACAGATCTTTTCCTAAAAGAGAAAGTGGAACTGTATTACTTAATAAAAATGGATGCTTTAACTGCTTTAACTTTAATCCACCTTAATTTGCAGAGGTTCAGTCACAGCTTCTTTTTGTAAGATGCCTGCGATAACCGACAGATAAAACAGTTTGATTTGTAGCATGACGGCAAGTCAGGTTCATTAATGCACGAGAGAGTTGCGCCCGTATCTATTATGGAAGGTAATTGTTTACCATTAACCATTACATTAAGACGTAGAATTTCAGATGGACTTTTTGTCAATTCAAATTGAGATGCTATACACTGTAAATAGTGGGATTTGACTCAATTAAAAATGATACATAAATATTAATTACACCTGCATAAAACAATCAACAACATAATTTTACCATGCATTTTCATTTGTACATATCAGTTTTCTAACGATTTTTACTTGCATTCAATCACAATTTGTTAGAATAAAATCTGCTTAGAAAAGTTGCCAAATTTTATATTTATTTTTTTGGTAATGTTTTCAGCATGGAAAAATTGATAAACTTTAACCACTGAGGCGTCTGCATTCAATCAAAAAGTGTTAGAATAAAATCTGCCTAAAAAAAATAAGCTAATTTTGTTTTTATATTTTTGCATTGGTTTCAACATAAAAAAATTGATAAAGCCTAACCACTGAGGAGGCTTAACTTACTGAATGATGACTTCCGCCCACATTTTTCTGCCGAGACGGAGGTGCATGCTGCGCAGAATACTGTTGTGAAGGTAAGAGCTGTGTTACTTATTATTTTAGTTTATTTAAATAATGAATTAATTCCAAAACACATTATATTGCTTGTGTTTAGGGTGACTGTGTGATGAAATGCTGCTTGTTTTACCAATATTGTAAAGTATGCTGTGTAAAACGTGTAAAACTTTTGACACTGGTAATTTAAGGTCTCTGATAATGTGTTGTATGTATGTATTTTAAAAGATGAAAATAAAAACAAATTGGGAATATTTTAGTTTTTCTTCAAGTTGCCAAATAATTGTGCACAGTAATAATTGCCTAATGTACAAATATTCTCATACAAAAGCTAAAACCTCACTTTTACTTCATGAAATATTCAGGTATGAGGTTTAATAACATTTTGGATTGACCAAGAGCACTGCTGTTGTTAAAAAATAAAACTAATCCTCAAAAGTGCAACTTGCCTAATAATTCTGCACGTGGTGTAATAATAGAAGTTATTATTATATTTGTACAAAAAAAGTAATTTATAATGAAAATATGGACCTGTACTAGTAAAAAAAATATTAAAAGAATACATAGAATTTTAATCATAAATCAAATTGATTTAAAATAAATAAAAAAATACAGAAAATTAAACACTCATAACAATCACATTGAATGCAGGTCCTTATAGGGACTATACTCGATTTTTTTGCAACAAGATAACTTAAAAGCAGTTTCCCCCCTAGCACTGATGCCTTGTTAATGTATCTAATCAGGTGGAAATTAGTCCCCAAAGTCCTGTCTATGTCTAATAAAATATTGTTTGTGTGCAGCTTTTTCTGTTTTTGTTTTTAGCATTGTGGCTAACTGTTGTTAGCATAGTGACTCACCTCGCTGTTAAAAGCTGTGAAAAAACATTAAAACTCATCATGATGAACAATTCTGAAGCTCAGAATGCATTAGCTACGTGAGGAAATCATGTAGCCTGAAGGAAAAAGGTTAATTATTTCTGTTTGTTTACATTTTTAGAATGCAAAAATCAGGTACAGTCCCTTTATGGACCCATGTTTTGTATTAGAAGTGATGTGCATATGTTAGACATCAAAGGTTTAGAGCAGCAGGTAGAACAGGTGATGTACAGGGTGGTGCTGGTTCCTCAGAATGTTGTGCACATATCTCCGACAGCAGGTGGTGTAGATGGTACTAATCTCTGTAAAAGTAGTCCCTCTTTTTGTTGTTGTTGTTGTTGTTTTTTCTTTTAAACCTTTCTCTAATATGATATGTTCATTTCAGGGTGATGGGGTGTCTGTGGACCTTACCCAGCACAAGTTGAACATTTATCATCTCAAGCCCAACACATCAGCTCCAGAGGAACTTGGCTTCATAGAAGGTGTGCCTGTGATCACCAATGTGGAAAACCTTACAAAGGCTTGCAACTTGCTTATCGGCCTCACGTATGCCATCAGTCCTAATCCTAAAAGCATGTTTTTGCTAGATTATCAGTCAGTGGATCTTAATGTGATTTTTATATGCACAATTTAAGCAAAGGGGTTTGTTCTCCTTAGTGTGAAAAGGTTTTAAATATACCTAGAATTGTAATTTTAGGGATGTCTTTCTGCATGTTAAATGTTTTCAAAAGTAGTTGTTACTACTACTCGTACAGCAAAATGTTAAGATGTTCGCAAACAATAAATATTCATGTTGAATAATATTTGGTTTTATTACTTTTCTGTTGGTGCAAATCTAACATAAATTTTACTTTAAATTAGACTTAAAGAAATTGAGGTAACAAAGTGACATCTGATTTGATTGAATAGATATGATAAACCTTCATGCACATTTCATTGTTGTTTAACAACTTTTTTGCAGACAGATGTGTAATACAAAGCTGCAAATTGGTCATAGTAAATCAATTTTACTTAACTATTTAGTAAATTCTAACCAGACTCACTGAAATATCTTATAAAAGTTGTCACATATATTTAGTAAAGGTAAATCATTTTTGCGCAAATATTTAATAAAAATAGACAAATATATTTAGTAAATGTAAATCATTTTTTTAATTTTTTTTAATGAAGGTGGATCAATTTATTTAGTAAATTTAATCAATTTTACTCAAATATCTAATAAAATTAAATTATTTTTGTCTCTGATTGCTGTAGATTCAGCACTAATATTTTGTTTGTACTTCACTGATTTATTCTTTGTGTTTTACTCAAAATTGAGATTGTAAAATCTATTCAATTATTATGAATGTCACTTGTTACCTCATTTTTTTAATGAAATGCTATGGGAGACTTTTTACAGTGTAATTACGCAATCATTGCAACTGTCAGCGTCTGTCTGTCGGTTATTCTATTCGTTCCAAATGTGAGAGAAGCAGAAATGCGTTTACAATGTTGTAGGTAGTTTTATTCAGTGCAACACTTCAAACAAACGCGAGAGCTCCGTGAGTCTGTGAGATCTGAGGCTGCCCCGTTGCTCTCGGGCTCAACAAGTGTCCAAGTTGAATCTCCTCCTCTTTGCCACAGCCGCCTGCTCTCATCTGCAATCCAGGCAGAGATTTTCGCATCTTGAACACACCTAATGTCACCTCAATTTCAAGAAATGAGCCAAACCAATTGCAAAATCTATCTGTCTGCAAAATAAGACCAAAAAACCATTTTAAGTGTGTTTTGAAGAGTAAAAATATTCAAAATATTTGATTTCAAAAGAACACTTAAATATGGTGTCCAAGTTATGTTAAATGTGTTGGTTGTCTTTAAGAAACAAACCTCTCCAAAAAAAAAACTAAAGTTTTTGTTCAGATTACTAAAGAAATGGTTTTGGTGAGTGAGGAGTCAGGTTTGTTTTTCTGCCATGGAAGTGTTTGTGTAAATGTGACGCTCAGGCTGGACTGCAGATGTGGGTTGTTAGGATAAGATGGTAAAAGCAGTGGCTTCGGGGTAATTGGAGGTGTTGCAGTGGCGTGGGAAAAGGTGGTGTGACCCTGCTCCTGAACCTAACTTCTATTAACCCCAATATTTGGAAAAACAACGTCTAAATCTACTTTATGTAAAAGTGCTTATAATGTTAAAAAACAATCACACAAAATTTTGTTTTGAACTGCTTTTGTGAAGAACATTTTCTAACTACATATTTTATAGCACCTTTGGAATTAACTTTGACATAAAAACTGTGACAATTGAACCAAATACTCAGGCATCGGTCTGCTCCATCCTGGTCCACCAGGTTGACCTCTTGGCCATCAAGTTCTTGGCTCAATTATTTAACAGTTATAATGAGTCTGGCCTCTGCCCTTGTTGACGGTCATGACAGTCTGTGTCAGGGTTGCGCTGTCAGTCACCTCATTTGCATACATGCACTTGACCAATCACAGCGCAGAAGTGAACCAGTCACAGCAATTCTTTGTAGTTTGGTGCGGACGACTTACTTTTGTTGATTTGAGCAGAAATACAGATTATTTTGACTTTTGAAAAACATGCACAGAGAGGAGACGTTTGCATTTCTGGATGGGAAAGATGTCTGTGCTTATATATATATATATATATATATATATATATATATATATATATATATATATATATATATATTTTTTTTTTTTTTTTCATATTTTATTTTTGTTTATTTTAGAATTCCATTTTTCTAACCCTAACCATTTTGAATTTAAATGTATAATTTATTAAATTTTTTAAATCTAATTTTTATATTTAGTATTTAAATTATTTATATTCCATTTTTATTTCTATTCTACTTTCATTATTTTAACTATAATGATGATTATAATTATTTTTATTGTTAATACTATTTATTATATTATTTCTATTCTTTTTCTTGTTGTTTTCAACATTAATGTTAAGATTATCTCTAATTTGTATTTAACATTAGTCCTGTCCCAAACATTTGAGCACATTCCATCTAATTTCATGTTTTTTGGCCTCACTTTCAGTTTCAATCATATACCCCTCTAGGACTAAATATCTATAAATATATTTTTCAAAATAAGATATGTTTAACGAATAGCTATTTTCAGCCTTAAAAATAAAACGTTTCCCTAATATTGTGATTAAATTACTAATATCATTGTTGTTTTTAAATGTTCCTAGTAGAATAGATACAAAATCCAACTTAAAATCTACTCCAATCTTCAAACACATTTTTCCAACTTCAGTCCAAAACAAGGCCACACAATGGCAAAACCAAAACAGATGTTCAGTAGACTCAGTTTCTAAACAACAAAAACGGCATTCATCGGTTTCCATCAAATTCCATATTTTTAGCATTTTGCGAGTAGGTAAAAAATTATACACAATTTTAATTTGAAAAATTCTATTCTGAACATCAGCAACAGTTTCATAAATCAAATTAAAGATTCTTTCCCAAGGTAATGGACAATCAACTGTGTCCTCCCACTTTCTGAAGGTAGTATAAGGAATACTTCTAAATGATTTATATGTTAGATAAAAGTTATATAATTTTTTGTTTATTTTTATACCTTTTAACCAACTAGAATTTTTAATTGACGGTTTACAAACTAATAATTTATACGTTCCATAGTTTATTTGTTGCTTCCATTTTCTTCCCAGTGCTGTAATAATTTGATTATATGAGTAACATGAACAAACACTACCATACATCCCTTTAAATTCGTCATAATTCATAACTTTTCCGTTCTCATTAACAAGATCATTTACAAAGATAATACCATTCTGGAGCATATTGTCCATGAGAAACGGTTTACTTTCTATTACAATATTGGAGTTCAACCATAAAATTTGTTGCAAAATTTCATCTCTTTTAACTGGCTTATGAAATTGGAAGCACCACCATGAATGCAAACTTTCCTTTACAAAACTCGAAATATTTCCTATAAATTCATCTACATATGAAAAGTGGGAGGGCATCAATTGTAAATATGGATATAATTTCTTTTGGCCCAGAATATGATTTTTCTCTAAAAGAATACTTGTATACCATTCAATGTTTAAATGAAACTTGGGTACATTTGTTGCTTTTAAGGACAAACATAAACTTTCTAGATTTTTCATCTTCAAACCTCCAAAATTATATTCATTATAAAAGACCCCTCTTTTAATTTTTTCAGGTTTGCCATCCCAAATAAAATTAAAGATCCGCTGCTCAAACATCTTAAAAAAATGTTGTGATGGAGATGGTAATGACATAAACAAATATATAAATTGAGGAATAATAACAGAATTTACAACTGTTATTTTACCATAGAGAGTCAACTTCTTCCCTTTCCATAATTGAAGGATTTTTTCCATCTTTCTGAATTTATTATTGTAATTTACTGAACATAGATCCTCATAATTCTCTGGGATGACAATACCCAATACATCAACTGGCCCATCAGTCCATTCAATTGGTTCTTTACAATTCATAGAAAATAATGTCCCTTTTAAATTACCTATCCTAAGTATTTTACATTTATTATAATTAAGCTTTAAGCCAGATTGATGAGAAAACATCTCTAAAAGAGTAATAAGATTTTGCAAACAATGACGTTTGGGGCGCATGAGAAAACATGTATCATCAGCATACATAGATATTTTTGGTTCAATATTATTATTTACAAGGCCTTCAATATTCTTATTCAATCTGACTTTAATAGCTAGTATTTCCAATGCAATAATAAATAGATATGGAGATAACGGGCATCCTTGTTTTAAGCCCCTTAGAAGGGGTACTGTCTCTGAAATATGTCCATTATTGACAATTCTACAGTTTGTTTTATTATACAGTGTTTTAACCCAAGTTATCAACGAATCACCAAAATTAAAAAAGGAAAGACTTTTAAATACAAAATCCAAACTGATCATATCAAATGCCTTTTCTAGATCGGCAATAAAGATAAGCCCCTTTTTGTCCTCTAAATTATAATTCTCGATTATCTCCAACAATTGTCGAATGTTATTCCCAATGTTTCTACCATGTAAGAACCCAGATTGGTCTTGGTGAATGAGCTTTGGCAAAACCATTTTAAGTCTTAATGCCAAACATTTAGACAATATCTTAGCATCATAACATTGAAGTGTTATAGGTCTCCAATTTTTTAGATAAACTGGGTCTTTAAATTGGCCATTTGATTCTTGTTTCAATAGAAGAGAAATAAGACCTTCTTTCTGAGTATCAGACATAAACCCCATTTTAAATGAATAATTAAAACTGGAGAGTAGTGGTTTCTTTACTTCATCAAAAAAAGTTTGATAGAACTCTATAGGTATCCCATCTACTCCTGGGCTTTTCCCCTTTTGAAAAGACATAACTGCTGTAAAAAGTTCCTTCTCACTAATGAGGCCTTCACATAGATGTTTTTCTGCTTCACTTAATCTTCCTTTATAGTTTTGGGGAAAAATGTCATAGTCTCAAGAGGAGTTACCTGATGTGAAAAAATATTCTTATAGTAATTTTTAATTTCTTTTAATATTGAGGGCTGTGTGGTCAATTCAGTCTGATTACTTAAAATAATCTTAGACACATTCTTTTTAGAATAATTTTGTGTTTGAAGACTTAAAAAGAACTTGGAGCATTTTTCTCCCTTTTTCATCCAGGTTGCCCTTTTAAGATCATAACTTTTTAATAAACGGTATTCTATTAAATCAGTTAACTCCTCTTGCTTGACTGATAAGTCATGAAGTTGATCATTATTTGGATTAACAGTTTTATCAATTATATTTTGCAATTCCTCTATTTCTTTCTTTAACTCTAATTCTTTAGCTTTCAATTGTTTTCTTTTCCATGAAGAATAGGAGATAGCATATCCTCTAAAGCTACACTTGAGTGCCTCCCACACAATAAGGGGATTTGCAGAACCTTCATTGTGTTTGACAAAATCTTGAAGAAAAAGCTTTGTTTTTGTTATAAATTCATTGTCTTGTAATAATAATTGATTAAATTTCCAGTATCCAGGTCCTCGGATATTTTCCTCAATTGTCAATTTTAACGTTACACAATTATGGTCCGAGCGCAATTTGTCCTCAATCAATATTGCTGATACTTTGTTTATCATTGAAAATGATATCAAAAAATAATCAATACGGCTTGCCTGTTTTTGTCTTCTCCAAGTGTATCTGGCTAATGTAGGGTTTTTCAATCTCCAAATGTCAATTAAATCGAAGGCATCCATAACATCACTAATTTTCTGCAGAGATTGTGGATGATAATTTGTTGACGTATTTCCTTTTCTATCCAGTGTTTTATCTAAAGCAACATTAAAGTCTCCAGCTATAATCAATTATCCTTGTTGTTCTTGCAGTTTAGTCCATATTCCATCAAAAAAGCAGACATCATCCTTGTTTGGCCCATAAATGTTCAACAAACACATTTTTTGATTCTGGATTATTAAATTAAGAATAAGCCAACGTCCTTGCAGGTCTCCTTCAAGTGAACATAGAGTGAAATCAAAATTTTTCTTTATCGCTATCAATACACCTTTAGAGTTCCGGTGGCCATGTGAAAAAAAAATTGGTCCATCCCACTCTTTTTGCCACTTTTGCTCGTCCTCATTTGTCGAGTGGGTTTCCTGAAGAAAAAAAATATCCTGTGATTTGTCCTTCAGCCACATAAAAACAAGTTTTCTTTTCCTATCATTTGCAAGGCCGTTGCAATTATAACTAATTATTCCTACTTCATTGTCATTATTTACCATGAGGCTTGAGAATATTTATTGGATTTTTTATTAAATCTGTGAGTATCATCATATTTAATTAATAAAGTGGATGCTGCTTTTCTATTATACAATACAAATAACATGAAACAAAGACGAACAAACACAAAACACAGACAGACAAACATAAAACACATAAACATATACCCCCCAAAGTTAAAAAATAAAGCGTTTCCCGTTTTTATATGATTCTGTCCCAGAATAAACTGAGGTGCTCCAGTCAAGTCGGTCTAATCGTTACCATGGCGATGTCTTGCTGACGTCATCATAGCGCGCCACTGTTATTGTTCATCACGCCTGTACAACTCTCCATTCACATAAAGTTTATCAGTTACGAGGCGGACTTTCTGTCCCTTTTCCCGAAAGGAGTTCATAATTGGGATTAATTTACGTCGCTTTTCAACCACCTCGCCTGGATATTGGTTGGTCATGAAGAACCGAGTCCCTTTTAGTTTCTTTGAAAGAGAAAGTATTTCGTCTTTACTTTTGGAGCTAGTAAACTTTACGATCATAGGTCTCGGTTTACCTGGCTCTTTTCGCTGCCCCAGCCTGTGTGCTCGTTCCATTTGGATCTTCTTTGAGGCTTCCTCTGTGAAGCCGAGCTGCTCCCGTAGAAAAGTCCGGACGAGGGTCTCCGCCGCACTGTAAGTTTCTCCTTTCGTCTCGTCTATCCCCATGATCAGCAGGTTGTCTCGCATGCTCCTACACCGGAGCTCAAGCACCGCCGCCTTCAGCTTTTCATTCTCATTTTTTAGGCTTGTAGTGACAAGAGACAATCCAACCACTTGCTCCTTTAACAAACCCTGTTCTTTTTCCATCTCCCGGATTTGTGCGTTGTTAAACTCAACAGATTGTTTCAAGTCCGCAACATCAGCTTTTAATTCATCCAAAATGTCCAATTTTTTAAGTTGTTGAGCAATACCTTGCAACATTTCCCGATCTGCAGAGGTAAATGCAGCGTTTTCATCCAGTTCACTTGAGGAAAGTTGCTCCCGAGTGCGCTTTGATAATGTTTTCGGCATGACAGCGGTTCAAAATGTAGGCAAACTCGGCGTCCGCACTCCTCCTCCTCACAATTAAGTACTACAAGCGCACGCAAAGTCAGTTTTACAACCAGCTTCCACCAATGTAGAGTCGTTCAAAGTAACTTCTGAAATTAAAGTCAAAATGGAGCACTTTGTAATGAATTACATGATTTTTGGGACTTGCACGAGGAGGCTATCTCAGCTTGCGACGCTCACGGCAGCCATCTTGACTTGTTTTCTCTCTTTTGTTTTTTTTTTGTTTTTAGGTTAAACTTGAGCTTGTTTTATTTCCGTTTAACCCGGTAACTTTTAGTCAGGTAATTTATGATCTTCAAAATGTATCTTATCACTTTTATGCTGATGATATCCAGTTGTATTGATCTTTTAATGAGTCAGATTGTGTTCTTAGAGTGAGTGTCATGCATCAAAATCTGGTTGTCGGCAAATTATCTCCAGATCAACTCAGATAAGACAGAAACTCTGAATTTTACTCCAAATAAAATTATCTCGTTTACTAAACAGTATCTAAACTTTCTGGGCTGATTTGGAGATGATTTCTATGCTTTCATGTCGTCACGTTTAGAGTTTTGCAACTCAATCTTTACTTGTGCTTAACTTGTGCAAAACTCTGCTGCGAGGATTTGAACAGGAACCCCCAGAACAGCCTGTGTTATCGTCTCTTCACTGGCTCTCACTAAATGATAGACTTGATTTGAAGCTTTGTGTTCTGAGCATTGCACAGTCAGTGCTGAATACACCCTGTGAGGTTTAGTGTCCTTACACCTCCGGCCCTCAGACAAGAGCCTTCTTATAATTCCAAAGACTTTGCTTCAAAACTCAAAGCTCTGTCCTTTCAGACTATGAAATGCCCTGCTCCTTGTCCTCCACCAGGCCCATTAAGTGAACTATTTTTCAGAAGCAGCTGAAGACTATTATTTTAAAAAGCTTTTAGTTGACTGGGTTTCTTGAATAATTTTATTCTCCTTATTTTATCCTGTTCTTATTTTTCTATATAAAGCACTTTGAGATGTATAAATAAAGTTTTAACATTTAACTGCTAATAAACTTAAGGAATCAACTCATCGAGCTACTCACATTAGTGCACAGGCGGCTGAAGCAAAGAGGAGATTCAAGTCAGGAACAGAACAGTCAGGTCTTGCATAATCACAGAGATAACACAACTCTCACGTCTGTTTGAAGTATTGCACTGAGTATAACTGCAGACAACTTTGTAAATGCATTTCTGTTTCCCTCGCACATCACAAGCTCACTCCTGTGCTGTCTCCATGACTCGGGGACGTCTCAGGCAGTTTTGCTGCTCTCGGGCTCAAAAAGGGTCCAACTTAAATCTATAACTGACTGAACTATAATGACCTGACTATAGGACTAGCGAAGGGATGGGGCCTGTTGCCCTGGCTGTTGCAACGGCCATCTTTTGAGGAGAAAGGCAGCAAAAATGAAAAATAATGTAAAAACGAGGTCACATATTTATAGATTACAGGGAGTAATTTAACATTTAACTATATACTTATGGTCCAAAAAATACAGAGAACTGTTTTTTTTTATTTTGTAAAAAAAAAAGGTATATTTATATAGCGCTTTTCTACCTTTTCAGGCACTCAAAGCGCTTTAGAATCTAGCATCCACTCACCCAGTGTACGCAGACACTGAGGCAGTGTGGGTCTTGCCCAAGGACACAACGACAATCTACTCCTGTCGTCCCACTGTGGCACCTGGTGTTCTAACAGTCTCCCATCCAAGTACTAACCAGGCCCTTTCTTGCTTAGCTTCTGAGATCTGACGGGATCAGGCTTTGACAAGCAGGTATGGCCACAATACCTGCTGTCTGGGCATTTTCCTCTGTATTGAGAATCTAAAAATTCAGCCTAAAAACACTGCACTTGTGTCAGTACACTATATGGACACAAGCATTCATCAAGGTTTTTCAAGATGTTTTTAATTAAATTGATTGAACACAAGCATAAATAAATGTACACATTTGAAAATGTTCAGTGATCTTTAGTTCACTCTCCCTACACAAGATGGCTGCACTGCACGCTCCATGCACAAAGAGCCGCTGTCAATCTAGTTGTCTGGAGAAACTTCTTTGATTAAAACAACAAAATGTAATGAGAACAGCTGTTTGGATTAGGTCTGAACTGGTCTGACGGTCTTTATCCACCTGAATGTATTGTATATGGGTCGCAAGGTCGAATTTCTTTCATATATGTTGAATTAGTGATAAACTCGTGTCGTTAGTGGACAACAGCGCTGGCTCGAGTTGCTGTTACAGCTTGGTCAATCAGCTGCAGCTCTTGTTGCATAGCGGGTGCGTGTTGAGAAACAAATAATCCCTCTGCAGGTTACCTTAGCTACTCTCTCTAGTCTAGTCCCTATAATAACTCAATGTAGCATGCTATTCCCAGCGACGCGAAGGCAGCTGGATCTGAAAGACGCACTTCCCGTCCGTCTGCATGAAGCTGACTGTCATGTGATCTGAGCAGAACTTGAAGTAGGCCACGCCCCCTTTGGTTTGATTGACAGGGCTGGAGAAGAGCTGCCAGGCCTGAGGCACGCTGTTCCTGTGGGCGGAGTCTGTGTCTTCAAAGGCTCCGCTGCCACTGACCACATACGCTGTGCCATCGTCCTCGCGGATCATCTGAGCACACACACACAACCTGTTTGGTTCATTTCTATGAGGTTTTCACTACACCAGCTATAAGGCTCGTGCAGACAGGATGTAATGAGCGGAAATGTCTCTTAAAATCCCATTCACGTGTATGTGGCTGTCAGCGGCACCTCACGGTGCTTCTCCGCTGACAGCCACATACACAGAATGGGATTTCAGGCGACATTTGCCGCTCATCGCATCCTGTCTGCATGGGCCTTAAAACAATAAATACCCAGAAGATCAGACAGTGACAGTGAGTTGTGGTGAATGTTACAGAAAACATTTTCAAGACTTCACAAATCAGAAGATTAATTCACCACTAGGACACTTGTATGTTTAAAAAAAATACATGTTTGTATGATCTACAGTAAATGCTAACGCTAACAGGAAATGCTTGTATACAGAGGTTATGCAGGTGATGTAACAACAAAGAAATGTATTTCTTTGTTGTCGTGGCAACGACTTGTCTGCTACAAGCATGTCTGCTAACAACAGATGATCATTTAGGACATTTTTTTTTTAAGAAGAGAAAGGTAATAAGTTCAACTGTGTATGGTTTCATTGTCTGATAAATGTGAGAAGCTAAAGTTTATCATGCTTTACTACAACTATTGACTTGATTTTCTCTTTTTACGTGTCAGTTACAAACTTGTAGACAAGTAAACTTGCTGTGGGTTGAATTTGTCATCAAACTGTTGTTTATTTTTCTTGTTTTAGCTCTTTATTAATCTCTTACAAGAGAAAATGTCCTTTCTCTCCATTAACTCTCCATCTCTTCATCTAGGTTTTATCAAATTCCATGTCCATTTAATGTTATGTGGTATTAGTTTCATTATACCAATCATCCGACTTCAGCCAGACTTTTAGTCTCCATATTTGCATTGACAGAGATTAAAACAATTCATCCCATTGTAAGGTTGTCCTCCAATTAAATGTTAATGTACACTCAGACTGAATATTGCTCCAAAAAGACGACAGGACCAGAACAACTGAAAGTGTTTTAAAGCATCATAATGCAGACCTCAAAAACAAAATGCATTTTGAGAAAACAGTTGTTAAATTTGTGAATGAAGAGGATAAAAAAAAAAAAAAAAAAAATAATAATAATAATAATAATAATAATAATAATAATAATAATAATAATAATAATAATAATTTAGATTCAGGTTGGAGAGAGATAAAACTGACCAACACAATGACTGAGGAAAAGGTGTAGTCTTTTTTTGTGTCATGATATTTTGTATCAGAAGCAGTGGGCTGTGGTACCTGCAGGTTGCGGTCGTGTCGTGATGTTTTGTATCAGAAGCAGTGGGCTGTGGTACCTGCAGGTTGTGGTCGTGTCGTGATGTTTTGTATCAGAAGCAGTGGGCTGTGGTACCTGCAGGTTGTGGTCGTGCCCGCTCACATATGCGCTGACCCTGTACTTCTTTAGCAGAGGTCTCAGTCGCTCCTTCAGGCAGGTAGTGGGTCCATGGTGCCCAATGGACCAGACAGGGTAATGCCCAGCCACCAGCACGTAGTCTGACCTAGGATCAGAACACAAGTCTACATTAGTACAGAGTATATTCACATAGCACTGACTTTTCTATTGTCTACTGAAAACTTTCCTCATATTTTTTTTATATAAAAAAGGCAAAATAGGAAAGAAAATCATCTTTTGAACTTTCTGTGGTTAATATCCTCGGTCAGATTCATTCAAAAGTCATGTGGAAATTCATATTGTTCTAATCCATGAACTGAGGGGTTGTGTCTTTTTTTTTTGGTAAATGGCTGATAAATACATGATTTCGGACATTACCTGTAAAATTGTATTGTTGTAAATTCACTGAATTTGCTTTAAAGTTTTAAATGTGTTTCAACTTGTGAAGCAGAACTCTCAGTGTGATAGCAAACTAAATCAGTTTGAGTCTCATGGAATCCTGCCCATGGTCTTGTCATTTTTTGTCATTGTCTTCAACACTTCCGTCCGAGGAGCATTCAAACACATTTTTCACAGTCAGAGGTCGGAACTTCCCAGTTTCCTGAGAGCACATGCAGCATTAGCTTCTTCTCTCCTAGTTCTCTGTTTCTTTCTAAATTCTGCACTGACATCTTTTTATTTGAAAAATGCTCCTAAACCCTCTGACTGAGGCAAACTTAGGGTTAGGGTCCTGGAGTGTTTTTTTTTTTTTTTTACACAAATTCAGTTTTCTTAGGCAAAAAAAATTTCTGTTGTGATAACAGTGTAATGCTTCACTAACTTGCTTACTAAAGGCAGTTGGAGATTTTTTTTACATTTTAACACAAATTTATATCCTCATCAAAAAGACTAAAGAACATCTTTGTATGAAGAAAAGGGTAATTACTTCAACTGTGTGTGATTCCAAAATCTGTGAAAAAAGTGATAGAAATATTTTTGTGTGTCTGCTTTTCTGCCACTGTTACCCTCATTTTATACTACACACAGTGTTCGGCAGAGTTGGCTTTGTTTCCCTATTTCAGCTTTGTTTTGAGCTCTCTTACAAGATGTCACCTGCACAGCATTCTAAATGTTAGAACTGAGTGGCAAGAAATGCAGAGTCGATGGAGAGAAAGAACATTTTCTCCTGTAAGAACTCAAAATACAGCTAAGGCTAAAACAGGAAAAAAATACTACAGTCTGATAACAAACTCAACCCACAATCTGTTGAGTTCTGAGTTTGTAACTGACATGTAAAAAGAGATGATAGTGATAGAAAAGCAGATGAACAGCAAGACTTTAGATTCTCTCACATTTAACACCGACATTGAGATCACACACAATTAAACTTATTACCTTTCTCTTCTTAAAGAGAAACTAAACTCAGAATCAACTTTTTTTCACTGTCAGACTGTGTATATGGGGTCAAAATTGAATTATCTACTGTTTCCAAGCCTTTTTTAGACATTTTTGTGCAAACTCGTTCATTTTGGAGTTATGTGTGCAAAAACAGCGGCTGTACTGCCACGATGGACAAACGCTGTCACTGCATTTTTAGTACCCTCTGACGTCACAGTGTATTGACGCGGCAGACGAACCACCCAGGTGGTTTGTCTAAACTCCTCCCTCTGACACCACTGCTGCAGAGAGTTTGAAAGGCATCACTCGCTGCATGTTGACATCAGCAGTCAGTTAGCTCAGCTTGATCAGTGAGTGGTGCGCAGTGCAGCCACCTGCGCAACGATGCGCTGGTTCGAAACAAGTGCCAGTGGCAAGTTATCACTTTCGTTTTTCATTTTCATTTGTAGAAAATACTCACATCATACGATACGATCATGTGCTTATGTAGACTAAAGCAAAGGTTTAATACATAATATGTTTTGTAAAGTAAATATAAAAGAATCTTGACGTGCAAGTTTGCTTCCTTGCACTTCAAGGAAGCTGTAGTGCTGCAGACTACAGCTTCCTCATCTGTGAATCTCACGTCAAGACCTGGACCGCTCCAATACAAAACTCAGCATTCACCAGGCTCGCTGTTCATATTTAGTGCTGTCAATCAATGTCTGTCACACCCACCTGGGCGTCTCTTAAAAGGCCTCCAGGCATCTCCCACTTTTGCGAGCCTGTTTGAGGTTCAGTTTGAGTTAGTCTCTGAACGCCTGTTTAGCCTCACTTTAAAAAGATGTTTTGAAGCTGTTTGTTGATTTTTTAGACTGTTTGTTTTTAACAAGATGCCATGACAACAACAAAAAATACATTATTTTCTCCGTAGTTTTGCTCATTCTAAATGTTGAGTTGCATTTTCAACTAAAGAATGTCTATAAAAACCATGATTGAAAAAAACAGCATCCTTTTCTCTGTAATTACTGCAGTGAAGTGTGTCATCTTAGCTTTAAAATGTTTGTATTAAAGAGCTTTTTATTTCTGCAGTTTTGTTCATAAATCAAGATATCAACTTTGTTGACCAAGAAGAACTGATCAATCAGGTGCCTAGAGACCGTTTGATTGACAGCAGCCCTCCTTAGCTGCAGCTCTGCAGTAGCAGCATGGAAACAGGCCAGATTTCTGCTCCTTCTTTTGCACATTTAGTACAAAATGAATGTATAAGTTTAAAATGTTGTTTTTATATTCTACTAAGTGTAAGTTTGATGGTAATGTTTGTTAATGGAGAAGCACTTTTAGCCTGCTGTTTGCTGGATTCACATTCACCACTCTGCATTTGTCTACAAACTACACATGTGTGAGTAAAAGTGAACATGGTTTATTATTTATACAATACATAGGAAAGGTTAGTTGGCTCTATCGTGGCACTGTCTAAAAAATCTGCTTATTTTAATGTGGCAGTGTGGCTCCTGCCACTGTAATTAAGTCCAGCAGGTGGCGCTTTAGCGTATAAAAGGCCCTCCTCTACCCTTTTGCTGCCTCTGAGTCTCGTGCATTTCCGCTCCGGGTCTGGTGTTCACGTCCGCCTGCTCTGCTGCGCCAGGTACATTTAAACTCCGATCAATCTGATCATATCTAGTCATTAATGTCTGTATTATTGTAGTGTCGTGGTGTGGCTCAGCCCCAAGGCACACCGCTTCATGGTGTATGTTGTATTGTGCTTTGGTGTCTGGCGCTCCTTTGGAAGCTGGGGTCCGAATGTGTCGTAGCCGGCTTTGGTCTCGTCAGTCATCACCTGTCATGGGTGCGCAGCAACGTGTAATAAGATGAAATCGGTTCTACTGTGTTGGGCATAAATGTAACTTTCATACTGTGTCGCTAATCAAATGTTTTTTAATTCAGACGGAGGGATGAACCACATCGGCCCATCGCTGTCTTGCCTTTGCCTTCTACCGCTGTATGCCCTATATACGTAGAATTCCTGGTTGGGTCACGTGTACCACGCCTAAGCCTGGATTTGTATGAATGGACTGTTTCTGGATAAGATGTGATGTTTTGAACGGAACTGAATGGGTGTGACCAGACTGGACTTTTGGACTGAGTCTAAACTTTTATATTTGAAAAGAAATAAGAAAGCAATAACCAGTAATTAAGGAAAATCATTGTAACTTTAGCAAAGCCTCCTAATTTTTAATCATTGTGAACGAACCTGTACGCTTTATGCACTGCATTTTGGGTATAATATGCCCTGGCGTTGTTGGACAACAAGTGTAATTGATAAATTTATATGATTTTATGTAAGTACAAAAATGCAGTAAACCCTCGAGATGCCACATTCACATGCCAACTTTATGTGACGTGAGGGTGTAACTTTTAAAATAATTCTTAGTTTGGAATAGGTTCGCAACAACGCCCCTGAAGAGATCGCCTCGGGACTATACATACAACTTTAACTTTAACTTGGAGGGAACGCAAGTCGTTGGACTAATGAGAGAGAGAGACGTGAGAGTGTAATTACAAAAGTACAAAATTAGTTTTATTTTGCCACAATTAATTGAACAGTAATTAAAATCGCTATAGGCCTATAGGAGTGAATAGCAAAAGGTTAAATAGCAATTAAATCTAAGATTGGCAAGAACAAATTAAACAAAAGCTGAAAAGAAACAAGTTAACACACTTCATGAATAATGCAAAAAATAAAGCCATGCAAATAAACTGCAACTCAAAAAATAACAAACCAAGCAAACTGCAAACAAAAATAATGAAGCAAGCAAACCATGCAATGCAAAATAATTAAGCAAGCAAATGAAACTTAATCTTAATGAATCAATCAATTCAATCAATTCATCTTTATTCCGGACTCGAGGTCCATTTAAAAAAAAAAAAAAAACAAGTACACACATTTACTAACAAAGACAGCCATACCAATGTTGCCACATTTGTGACTGATAATGGACTGTACTAAAACTTATATTTATGAGAGACACAAGAATTTCATTTTTAGACTTATTCAGCCTGCAGATAAAGCTGTACATAAGAGTTCTTAGTAAAGCTTGTAAGGTGTTCACTCGTGCTGTAACAAACATTTCAGTTGCACTAGTCCATCGTGGCCTCCTCATGAGCACTCGAAAAGCGTCATTATAAGCCACCTGCAGCCTTTGCAGACTGGCTCTTTTGTAATTAGTCCAGAGATGAGCCGTGTACAAAGGTGTACAATAAGATTTAAATAAAGTCACCTTCACATCATCAGAACATGAGCCAAACTTGCGCTTCAGAGTGTTCGCCTGAGCGTACAACATTCTACATTGTCTATAAATATCATCATCATCTGCCAAGTCTGCAGTGATCCAATGTCCAAGATATTTCACTTTAGTTGTAACATCCAACACAACATTTGACAGGCGAAAATCAGGAAAGTTCATATACTTGTACTCCTTAGTCCTACAGATCATGACCATACTCTTAGCTGCATTATACTTTATGTCATGCTCCAGACCATAAGCTGAACAGACATTCAGTAGCTGCTGCAAGCCAGAGGTGCTCGGACTAAATACAACTAAGTCGTCAGCATACATCAAATGATTTACAACAAGATTTCCAGCCACACAACCAGTTTTACACAATTTAAGATTTGATGACAGCTCATCTAGATACAAATTGAATAAAAGTGGGGACAGAATCCCGCCCTGTCTGACTCCATTGGTGACTCTAAAGGGAGCAGACACACAGTTACCCACTTAACGTGCATTGTTTGATTTGCATACCAAAACATTAAAATTCTTACAAGATATCTGGGTACACCTCTCTGAATTAATTTAGCAATAGTTTCGGTGATTCACCCTATCGAATGCTTTAGATGCATCTAAAAAACACATAAAAATGGATGAGTTCTGTTTCTTGTATTTCTGAATAAGTTCTTTCAAGGCATACACACACACACATATCAGTGCCCAACATACTCTTAAAACCAAACTGATTATCTGCAGATGAAATGAGCTCATTGATCCTGTCCAGCAGGATTATTTCAATAATTTTTGACATTATGCTGGCCAAAGCAATAGGTCTGTAATTGTCGGAACTGCCAACCTTCCCAGTTTTATCTTTGAGTACAGGGACTAGCAATATGGTAAGCATAGGGTCAGGTAAAAAACCACGAACAAGGAACACTGTGAAACAAATGCAAGTAATGGTGCTAACCGTGCACTTGCATATTTTAGATGTTCACTGTAACACCATCCTGCCCACTGGCCTTGTTTTTAGACAGTTTAGTAACAGCTTTAAGGACCTCATGTGTCAGAATTGTATCAACATGATCAACACCGTTTAAAGTATCAGATCCCCTCTGAAGACAGTTAAATAATTTGTAGTAATGCTGACGCCATAGCTCGAAGATTTTTTCAGTGCCAGAGGTACCATCTATTGCACATGGCAGAGATATTTTACTAGGTGTCATGTGTTTTAATTCCTTCCAAAAGCACAAGTATTATTACAAGAAAGCTTCCTGGCCATAGAGTCTGCTCTCATAGTACATTCATTTTTAGTAATAAAACGTACTGCGTACTTATATTGGGCATTTGTAACCCGCTTTTGTTCATAGACTGGCCCATGCCTAGGTCTTCCAGCCAGAATCCACTCTTGGGAAGCTTCACGTGCTTTATTAAAAACTCAGCAACATGTGCATTCCAACCTGGTCTTCCTTTCTTTTTAGACCTTACTTTTTGAAGCGGCTCACTGGACTCGAGCAACACTTTGACAATATCTTCATACATTGCATTAATTTCTTCTTTGTGTTTGGGGTTTTTACAACTCACATCCCTACACATAACACATAACCAACCATGATGTCGTATGCCAAGCCTCACTGATGTATATAAAACTATCTGCAGGTAGAAGGGCTTTAGTTGACAATATTAGCCCATTGTCCTCACAAACTGATGTAAGTGATTAGCAAATACTGACTTACTGTCTGTAATATCAGAATTAAATCACCAATAATAAATACATTAGAAAACTTTTTTGTCTTGCACAAATGAATTGATAAAAGCCAGTCTGTTGAGATACTCAGTTTCATTAGGGTGGCATTCATATGGGGTGTACACATTAAAGATAGCACGCTCCTTGCCGTCCTGTGTTATGTGTATTCCTATACACCAGTCCACTTCCAGCCTTATTATATTCACAAAGGGGTCCATCCTCTTACTCCACAGAATTGCAACTCCGCCAGGGATGCGTCCACGAATTATTCCATCACTAGTATCAACACAGGACTCCCCAGCCCCGTGAAAGCTGTGATTTAATGAGTTTAATCCTACCAGGTCCTGCTTCGTCAGAATGTCTCTTGCAAACACATTACATCACACTGACTCAACAGGTTCTCCACAACTACCCTGCGAGCTACGTCTTCAGCATTCTGCCCCAGGCGCACACCACGCAATTGTATGAGATAACCTTTAGATTCATGAGAGCGTTTTAAGCCTCCAGGGCACGAGCCGATGTAGCCCCGTTTGTTTGTGCGCCCACACCTGCTCCATTCAAGCAACATTGCCAACCCTGCTGCTGCTGGCTCATAAAACCTCCGCACATAAGTGCCTCCGGCCAGATCTCCGGATTGTACATTTCCGCCACATCTTTGCACTCAGCCGTAACTTTAAACGAGGCAAATCTATTATTAGCGGTGGTTATCTTCTGACACGTAACCTCACGACGTAGTTGGTTTGGAGATAGTCAGTTAAAGTCTGCGCATCTAAGTCAGGTGAGAACTTGGGAGGCGAAAACATCACCATTTTAGTTGTCACCGTCTTTATGTGGCTCGATACTCCCGTGCCCACAATCGCCAGTTGCTTAGCTGGTCTCTTCGCACAGGTGGAACAGGGCACGGACCAGATTTAGCCCCAGGCTGTCGTCTTCCGTTTTTAAGAACAGTGCTCCACTTTAGAGATCCAGGTGGATGAAGGATTTCCTCCTTGTTGGCTCCCTCTACTCTCTGGAGAGGGGCTCGTTCTTCTTCGCACACTCCAGACAACCAGCAGCGCCACCAGCTGCCTCAGGATCCTGCGTGGTCACAGCGTCCCGCGCAGAGCCGCTGCTCCTGTCGCCGCTGCTCACGCTGCACCCCGAACTCACGGAGGTTCACGCTCAACGTGGGAGAATACGCGATCGCTGAGCACTTTTTTTCCTCTCTCTCTCTTTCGTGACCACATGTGGTGTAACAAAGACACGCGCCGAGTTTTGGACTTATTTCACGTCAGTTGATTTTCTGTTGGATTTTTCGCCGCACAGTGGGGTAAGTACGGGAGTTTATTTACTTTTATGTGTTACATAATCATGTAAATGTCGTATTTTGTATTATTAGCGGTAACGTAATGATTTTATTTAGAAACTACCGGATTCACTTCACTCGCGCTCGCTTGGTTTCCTGTTTATCGTGTCTTGTTTTCACAACTTCACCAAAAAGGGCTCCGGTGCGCTCGGCGTCCGGCCAAATTTGAAACAAACGAAACGGATTCGGAGCGCGGATTGGCCGTACCGGAGACACGGACTAGAC
Source organism: Mugilogobius chulae (assembly GCA_038363315.1). NCBI lineage: Eukaryota > Metazoa > Chordata > Actinopteri > Gobiiformes > Gobiidae > Mugilogobius > Mugilogobius chulae. The sequence continues at coordinate 16,551,807 of CM076415.1, read as the reverse complement.
TGTACGTCGTGTGAGCCACTCTCGGACTTTTCAAGTTAAGTAAGACTCCGGTGGGCTGCACCGGAGTTGGACTGGATGTAGTGTGAGCCCGGGGTTAGACTGGTAGTGCTGTCTAGTCCTGGTTGAGTATTAAAATGTCATCATAGGCTTAAACAAATGTAATTTATTTCCATTCTGGTTAAACAAAATTTTCTAGTTATCTTGTTTTATCCTCGTAGGACCTGGCCTCCACATGTGGACACACCCTTTAGATTTCTACACCAGTGATTCTTAACCAAAAGACCGGAGCCCAAAGTTTACAATCGGTAAGTACAATACATTTAATATGAGATTGGGCACATGAGTGTTTGGAAAATACACACTCATTTGCCTGGAAAGATTGTAATTCCACTTGTGAAGTGTAGTCACCAGTAAGTTGTGTTCAAATGGTTTTGTGGTTGTAAAAAAAGGAAACTTGTTAAAAACACACTTTATCTTGACAAATATATGTAAATCCAGAGTAAACAAGTAAATAATTTTCAATGCCTGTAAGATTGTTCTGAGGAAAACAAACAAAAACATTTTTACTTAGTTAGAGTAAATGGAAATACTAGTTAGTTAGTTAGTTAGTTAGAGTAAATGGAAATACTGATGTTGTTACACTTTGTTTGTCATATAATTTTCCAGATAAAATAACTTGCCAACCAGAGAAACAATTTAATATTATTCATTTTGCCCACTGTCCTTGCCATATTGAGATGTCAAAGGTTAATTTAAACTCCGATCAAAAAATGTCCCAGTTTCCCAGTAGTATTTACATGATGAATTGCGTTCATTGTTATTTCCCACTCGGAAAGTGGGATTTACCATAATTCCCACATCAAATGAAAGCAGATTCATTCAGATCAAGATGGCGGCCAACAGACCTGGATGTTCAGTTGTAAAAAAAAAAAAAAAAAGTTAATCAAATTTCATGGCTAATTTTTATTCAGATTTACTGTATATACAAGTGTTGTACTATGACAGTCAAATTTGACAAAACTTAGTAACACTAACAACGTAGCACGCTGTTAAACATGCTGTCCAAAACAACCCCACGGCGAGAAGTTACTTTTTTACTCCAGAATTTCTGGAGTATGTGGACAGCGGGGGTTAGTTAAAAATCTTCTAAGGACCCCTAATCACTTTTTGCTTTGGTATCAAATTCGGAAATGAAAGATAAGCTATATATCAAATTAGAATAAATGGTTCATTTCCTATGGTTGTTTTTGCTGGTTTACTTGTTTCTATTCAAAGCTATCTATCTTTTCTATCCAAACATCTATGTTTAGGATGGTAAATCATAAATTGTTACATTGAAAGAATTACCAATGCTTAAAAAAAATTGGGGGACCGTCTACACCCAATATGTAGTTAAACCGTATTTTGGCATGGCTGTGATTGAACAAATTACTTATTGCAGTAAAGCACATCTTTTAAACAAATATGGATAGATTTGAGTTTTTTGTTTTTTTAAATCCAGATAACTTATCCCCGTCACAAGCAATGAAGCTGGACATTTAATGGAAACAACTATGAGGTGGGATAGTGGGCGTGAAGAATTCTGATATCACTTCCTGACAGNAGTGTATTGTTTATTTTCACTTGGGAGCCCTCATGCCTGGGGTTTGTAAGGATGCTTTCTGGATTCAGTTGGCATCAGGATAGAGTTTCACACAGTGATCCCGCACATATTGTAGCTGTTGACATTTTTGTGGAAGATCTGTTCACAAGAGGTTTTCTGCTTTTTTCACCAGAACAGATACATGTTCTGACTTTAATTTCACAATGTAAGATATATACTACAGAATTATTTTGGAAAAGAATAAAGTACTCAAATATGTTTTTCTTATATTCTGAATATTTTTTAACCTTACATGAATAAGATCTTTAGTGAAACATGATTCAATGCCAAAATGCATCAACTGTTAAGGTAATCAGCATTTGCTCAGTAGAGAGTGTTAACACAATAACAAAATGTTGTTGGCCAATGTAATTATAAAATATTAATTGTGATTTTAATTTGTGTAATTATAACATTTTAAAGTCAAAACATGGATAACTTTGATTGGCCATATTTATGTTTATAACATGTGCTGCTTCAAAGTCATGCTTTTTATAATATCTGTTTATGCGTTGTGTAAATAACATTGCTGCACAGTTCACTGCAGGGTCTCTGAGAAAAATCTTAGGGAAATCTTCTTATTTGGCCTTTTCCATCATTGGCCTGACAGAATTACTATAATATTCACAACCTGGTGGGCTGTTAATTTCCAGCACATCTCTTTGAACTGAGGAGAAGCCTCATTCCTCTCTGCAGTATAAACCTCTTGTTTATGCTTTCACTCAATAGTCCAATGTTCAGACAGGACTTTGGCTTACTCACGTATACATAGCTGAAACATGTGTTCTACCCGACATCTCAGCATGTATGAAGATTTCACACAACCAATTGTTCAGATGCATGGTTGACAGAGAGTATTTTAAAAATTCAATCATGCCATAGATTTCATAATAAATAATACAAAATTGGTTGAAGTATTTGCACTTAAAATCGGGAAAATCTGTCAAAACAAAAAAACATTTGTGCAAAACCTGTGGCTCCATGCCTCATAATCAAAAATACTAAAATTAGCTATGAACTTTAACACATTGTGCATGTCAAGTTAAGGGGAAGTGTGAACCAAGTGACTGATGACTTTAAATTGAATAATACGAGTATGAACAGACCATGCCACTTTGCATGTGGGCACAGAATGAATCACACATAATTGTGACCAAAAACAGAAGCAGGTGCAGTGCCCATAATGAACAGCATAATACAGAGCAGGTTACAATTAAAACAAGATGTCTGTGCATGACTCAGAGCAGCAGACATATGTTTATTTGAACCTCCAGGCTTGGCCAGAGTGAACGAGAAGTCTTCCGAGTGGTTTAATGTAATTACTGATGAGCCCCGAAGGTCAGCGGAAGAGAAGAAGAGAGCATGATCCAAGTCTGCCCTGTGATGTGATCAGAGGATTACCACTTCCTCCAAATGTTTTTTAATTCAGACGGAGGGATGAACCACATCGGCCATCGCTGTCTTGCCTTTGCCTTCTACCGCTGTATGCCCTATATACGTAGAATTCCTGGTTGGGTCACGTGTACCACGCCTAAGCCTGGATTTGTATGAATGGACTGTTTCTGGATAAGATGTGATGTTTGAACGGAACTGAATGGGTGTGACCAGACTGGACTTTTGGACTGAGTCTAAACTTTTATATTTGAAAAGAATAAGAAAAGCAATAACCAGTAATTAAGGAAAATCATTGTAACTTTAGCAAAGCCTCCTAATTTTTAATCATTGTGAACGAACCTGTACGCTTTATGCACTGCATTTTGGGTATAATATGCCCTGGCGTTGTTGGACAACAAGTGTAATTGATAAATTTATATGATTTTATGTAAGTACAAAAATGCAGTAAACCCTCGAGATGCCACATTCACATGCCAACTTTATGTGACGTGAGGGTGTAACTTTTAAAATAATTCTTAGTTTGGAATAGGTTCGCAACAACGCCCCCTGAAGAGATCGCCTCGGGACTATACATACAACTTTAACTTTAACTTGGAGGGAACGCAAGTCGTTGGACTAATGAGAGAGAGAGACGTGAGAGTGTAATTACAAAGTACAAAATTAGTTTTATTTTGCCACAATTAATTGAACAGTAATTAAAATCGCTATAGGCCTATAGGAGTGAATAGCAAAAGGTTAAATAGCAATTAAATCTAAGATTGCAAGAACAAATTAAACAAAAGCTGAAAAGAAACAAGTTAACACACTTCATGAATAATGCAAAAAATAAAGCCATGCAAATAAAACTGCAACTCAAAAAAATAACAAACCAAGCAAACTGCAAACAAAATAATGAAGCAAGCAAACCATGCAATGCAAAATAATTAAAGCAAGCAAATGAAACTTAATCTTAATGAATCAATCAATTCAATCAATTCATCTTTATTCCGGACTCGAGGTCCATTTAAAAAAAAAAAAAACAAGTACACACATTTACTAACAAAGACAGCCATACCAATGTTGCCACATTTGTGACTGATAATGGACTGTACTAAAACTTATATTTATGAGAGACACAAGAATTTCATTTTTAGACTTATTCAGCCTGCAGATAAAGCTGTACATAAGATTCTTAGTAAAGCTTGTAAGGTGTTCACTCGTGCTGTAACAAACATTTCAGTTGCACTAGTCCATCGTGGCCTCCTCATGAGCACTCGAAAAGCGTCATTATAAGCCACCTGCAGCCTTTGCAGACTGGCTCTTTTGTAATTAGTCCAGAGATGAGCCGTGTACAAAGGTGTACAATAAGATTTAAATAAAGTCACCTTCACATCATCAGAACATGAGCCAAACTTGCGCTTCAGATGTTCGCCTGAGCGTACAACATCTACATTGTCTATAAATATCATCATCATCTGCCAAGTCTGCAGTGATCCAATGTCCAAGATATTTCACTTTAGTTGTAACATCCAACACAACATTTGACAGGCGAAAATCAGGAAAGTTCATATACTTGTACTCCTTAGTCCTACAGATCATGACCATACTCTTAGCTGCATTATACTTTATGTCATGCTCCAGACCATAAGCTGAACAGACATTCAGTAGCTGCTGCAAGCCAGAGGTGCTCGGACTAAATACAACTAAGTCGTCAGCATACATCAAATGATTTACAACAAGATTTCAGCCACACAACCAGTTTTACACAATTTAAGATTTGATGACAGCTCATCTAGATACAAATTGAATAAAAGTGGGGACAGAATCCCGCCCTGTCTGACTCCATTGGTGACTCTAAAGGGAGCAGACACACAGTTACCCCACTTAACGTGCATTGTTTGATTTGCATACCAAAACATTAAATTCTTACAAGATATCTGGGTACACCTCTCTGAATTAATTTAGCAAATAGTTTCGGTGATTCACCCTATCGAATGCTTTAGATGCATCTAAAAAACACATAAAAATGGATGAGTTCTGTTTCTTGTATTTCTGAATAAGTTCTTTCAAGGCATACACACACACACATATCAGTGCCCAACATACTCTTAAAACCAAACTGATTATCTGCAGATGAAATGAGCTCATTGATCCTGTCCAGCAGGATTATTTCAATAATTTTTGACATTATGCTGGCCAAAGCAATAGGTCTGTAATTGTCGGAACTGCCAACCTTCCCAGTTTTATCTTTGAGTACAGGGACTAGCAATATGGTAAGCATAGGGTCAGGTAAAAAACCACGAACAAGGAACACTGTGAAACAAATGGCAAGTAATGGTGCTAACCGTGCACTTGCATATTTTAGATGTTCACCTGTAACACCATCCTGCCCACTGGCCTTGTTTTTAGACAGTTTAGTAACAGCTTTAAGGACCTCATGTGTCAGAATTGTATCAACATGATCAACACCGTTTAAAGTATCAGATCCCCTCTGAAGACAGTTAAATAATTTGTAGTAATGCTGACGCCATAGCTCGAAGATTTTTTTCAGTGCCAGAGGTACCATCTATTGCACATGGCAGAGATATTTTACTAGGTGTCATGTGTTTTAATTCCTTCCAAAAAGCACAAGTATTATTACAAGAAAGCTTCCTGGCCATAGAGTCTGCTCTCATAGTACATTCATTTTAGTAATAAAACGTACTGCGTACTTATATTGGGCATTTGTAACCCGCTTTTGTTCATAGACTGGCCCATGCCTAGGTCTTCCAGCCAGAATCCACTCTTGGAAGCTTCACGTGCTTTATTAAAAAACTCAGCAACATGTGCATTCCAACCTGGTCTTCCTTTCTTTTTAGACCTTACTTTTTGAAGCGGCTCACTGGACTCGAGCAACACTTTGACAATATCTTCATACATTGCATTAATTTCTTCTTTGTGTTTGGGGTTTTTACAACTCACATCCCTACACATAACACATAACCAACCATGATGTCGTATGCCAAGCCTCACTGATGTATATAAAACTATCTGCAGGTAGAAGGGCTTTAGTTGACAATATTAGCCCATTGTCCTCACAAAACTGATGTAAGTGATTAGCAAATACTGACTTACTGTCTGTAATATCAGAATTAAAATCACCAATAATAAATACATTAGAAAACTTTTTTGTCTTGCACAAATGAATTGATAAAAGCCAGTCTGTTGAGATACTCAGTTTCATTAGGGTGGCATTCATATGGGGTGTACACATTAAAGATAGCACGCTCCTTGCCGTCCTGTGTTATGTGTATTCCTATACACCAGTCCACTTCCAGCCTTATTATATTCACAAAGGGGTCCATCCTCTTACTCCACAGAATTGCAACTCCGCCAGGGATGCGTCCACGAATTATTCCATCACTAGTATCAACACAGGACTCCCCAGCCCCGTGAAAGCTGTGATTTAATGAGTTTAATCCTACCAGGTCCTGCTTCGTCAGAAATGTCTCTTGCAAACACATTACATCACACTGACTCAACAGGTTCTCCACAACTACCCTGCGAGCTACGTCTTCAGCATTCTGCCCCAGGCGCACACCACGGCAATTGTATGAGATAACCTTTAGATTCATGAGAGCGTTTTAAGCCTCCAGGGCACGAGCCGATGTAGCCCCGTTTGTTTGTGCGCCCACACCTGCTCCATTCAAGCCAACATTGCCAACCCTGCTGCTGCGTGGCTCATAAAACCTCCGCACATAAGTGCCCTCCGGCCAGATCTCCGGATTGTACATTTCCGCCACATCTTGCACTCAGCCGTAACTTTAAACGAGGCAAATCTATTATTAGCGGTGGTTATCTTCTGACACGTAACCTCACGACGTAGTTGAGTTTGGAGATAGTCAGTTAAAGTCTGCGCATCTAAGTCAGGTGAGAACTTGGGAGGCGAAAACACTCACCATTTTAGTTGTCACCGTCTTTATGTGGCTCGATACTCCCGTGCCCACAATCGCCAGTTGCTTAGCTGGTCTCTTCGCCACAGGTGGAACAGGGCACGGACCAGATTTAGCCCCAGGCTGTCGTCTTCCGTTTTTAAGAACAGTGCTCCACTTTAGAGATCCAGGTGGATGAAGGATTTCCTCCTTGTTGGCTCCCTCTACTCTCTGGAGAGGGGCTCGTTCTTCTTCGCACACTCCAAGACAACCAGCAGCGCCACCAGCTGCCTCAGGATCCTGCGTGGTCACAGCGTCCCGCGCAGAGCCGCTGCTCCTGTCGCCGCTGCTCACGCTGCACCCCGAACTCACGGAGGTTCACGCTCAACGTGGGAGAATACGCGATCGCTGAGCACTTTTTTTCCTCTCTCTCTCTTTCGCTGACCACATGTGTGTGTAAACAAAGAACACGCGCCGAGTTTTGGACTTATTTCACGTCAGTTGATTTTCTGTTGGATTTTTCGCCGCACAGTGGGTAAGTACGGGAGGTTTATTTACATTTTATGTGTTACATAATCATGTAAATGTCGTATTTTGTATTATTAGCGGTAACGTAATGATTTTATTTAGAAAACTACCGGATTCACTTCACTCGCGCTCGCTTGGTTTCCTGTTTATCGTGTCTTGTTTTCACAACTTCACCAAAAAGGGCTCCGGTGCGCTCCGGCGTCCGGCCAAAATTTGAAACAAACGAAACGGATTCGGAGCGCCGGATTGGCCGTACCGGAGACACCGGACTAGACTGTACGTCGTGTGAGCCACTCTCGGACTTTTCAAGTTAAGTAAAGACTCCGGTGGCTGCACCGGAGTTGGACTGGATGTAGTGTGAGCCCGGGGTTAGACCTGGTAGTGCTGTCTAGTCCTGGTTGAGTATTAAAAATGTCATCATAGGCTTAAACAAATGTAATTTTATTTCCATTCTGGTTAAACAAAATTTTCTAGTTATCTTGTTTTATCCTCGTAGGACCTGGCCTCCACATGTGGACACACCCTTTAGATTTCTACACCAGTGATTCTTAACCAAAAGACCGGAGCCCAAAGTTTACAATCGGTAAGTACAATACATTTAATATGAGATTGGGCACATGAGTGTTTGGAAATACACACTCATTTGCCTGGAAAAGATTGTAAATTCCACTTGTGAAGTGTAGTCACCAGTAAGTTGTGTTCAAATGGTTTTGTGGTTGTAAAAAAAGGAAACTTGTTAAAAACACACTTTATCTTGACAAATATATGTAAATCCAGAGTAAACAAGTAAATAATTTTCAATGCCTGTAAGATTGTTCTGAGGAAAACAAACAAAAACATTTTTACTTAGTTAGAGTAAATGGAAATACTAGTTAGTTAGTTAGTTAGTTAGAGTAAATGGAAATACTGATGTTGTTACACTTTGTTTGTCATATAATTTTCCAGATAAAATAACTTGCCAACCAGAGAAAACAATTTAATATTATTCATTTTGCCACTGTCTGCCATATTGAGATGTCAAAGGTTAATTTAAACTCCGATCAAAAAAATGTCCCAGTTTCCCAGTAGTATTTACATGATGAATTGCGTTCATTTGTTATTTCCCACTCGGAAAGTGGGATTTACCATAATTCCCACATCAAATGAAAGCAGAATTCATTCAGATTCAAGATGGCGGCCAACAGACCTGGATGTTCAGTTGTAAAAAAAAAAAAAAAAAGTTAATCAAATTTCATGGCTAATTTTTATTCAGATTTACTGTATATACAAGTGTTGTACTATGACAGTCAAATTTGACAAAACTTAGTAACACTAACAACGTAGCACGCTGTTAAACATGCTGTCCAAAACAACCCCACGGCGAGAAGTTACTTTTTTACTCCAGAATTTCTGGAGTATGTGGACAGCGGGGGTTAGTTAAAAATCTTCTAAGGACCCCTAATCACTTTTTGCTTTGGTATCAAATTCGGAAATGAAAGATAAGCTATATATCAAATTAGAATAAATGGTTCATTTCCTATGGTTGTTTTTGCTGGTTTACTTGTTTCTATTCAAAGCTATCTATCTTTTCTATCCAAACATCTATGTTTAGGATGGTAAATCATAAATTGTTACATTGAAAGAATTACCAATGCTTAAAAAAAATTGGGGGACCGTCTACACCCAATATGTAGTTAAACCGTATTTTGGCATGGCTGTGATTGAACAAATTACTTATTGCAGTAAAGCACATCTTTTAAACAAATATGGATAGATTTTTGAGTTTTTTGTTTTTTTAAATCCAGATAACTTATCCCCGTCACAAGCAATGAAGCTGGACATTTAATGGAAACAACTATGAGGTGGGATAGTGGGCTGTGAGGGATTCTGAATATCGACTTTCCTGACAGCAGCAAAGCAACAGTGAAGAGGACAGTAGTGGATGTGAGAACTTGTTCTACAATCTGACCTGGGCATAAACTGATGATGATTCTAAGCGATATTGCAACGTTGCCAGATCACACTCAGATGTCACCCTCGTATAAGGCGGATGATTGTAAGCACTCGAACAATGACTCTGAAGAAACAACTCCAGGTCTAAGTAATAAAACTCAGTCCACAAAGGGCGTAATTACGATAGAAGGCTTGTCAATTAACACCAAATCAGGCCCAAAACATGGGAATGACACTCAAGTCAAGTAGCTAAAAAAAAAATGTCACACAGTTGAACAGCTTCAGGTTGTTAAAAATACAAATACCTCAGCATTATCCCCGACTCATCACTCTCATTTAGGTCCCACATAAAAATGATATCACCTCTTTAAACATTTTCAACACCAAATGACTAGTGGAGCTGTTCTCTGTGATTCGCTCATACATCACATACCGTAAAACTGTCAGTTCAAAAACTCATCCATACTCTGTACAAACACACCAGAAACTAAACCAGTGTCACTACTGTCCAATACATGATCACCTACGCTCACCTGTGTCTCCTAAACAAACTCATTCATGTTCTGTCATCTCCTCCTCTCAGTCAGTTTATTCAGATCCAGACATCAGAGCAGAGAGGAACCAGAGAGGCAGAGAAGGGCGACTGTAACATCCCCCTCCGAAAAAGTCTGTTTGGACAGTGCACCTTCTCTGTTCAAGCTGCTCATGACTGGAACACCACCCCATGTGTGACATTATGGGTTAGTTGTGGCGGTCAACAGTAGGGGGCGACGCATAGAGTATAAAAGCTCAGTTCAGACCTTGGTACTTCCTCTGTCTCTGAAGCAACCGCTGTCTGTTTGTTTGGGCTTTGCCGTCAGGTTATGTGCCGTCCTCTGCTCTATCAGGTACGAATCCGTTACGCTTTCCCATTCGTGTAATGATTTATTTTAGCAAACGCTTAATTAGACCTTTCTGTAGTGCCGTGGTGAAGCAGAGCCTCGCAATGCGCACCGCCGCAGCGCCTCATCGCTCGTGGGTCGGCGGCTAGCAGTCCTGGGGTCCCTCGTTGAAGCTGGTGGTGTGGCAGGTCATATCCCCCACCGGGGTCCGACGTTGAAGCTGGTGACTGGGGTAGTCGTCGGGTGATGGCTCGTTGTGGGAGTGCGGTACGTTACTGCTCTGGTTCCTGTGATATTAGCCTAGCCTAGCATTTAGCGTAAACAACTGTTCTTTTTTATACAGGTTCCGGGGCTCAGTGCACCGGGCACCTGCTGCCTTGCCTTCGGGTTCGGGCTTCGCTGTCTTTGTCTTCTCACACAAACTGACCGAACAAACTGTTTTCAGAACGATCTGTGAAGGACATTTAAGTGGACTGAAACAGAAAATATGAAAATGACTATTACATTTGGCATCCTAAAATAAATGTGAACCTGCTAAATGGAACTTTGCCTCTGATTCAATGTCAAACGAACCTGTGTTGCCTTTAGTTAGTTATTTTATTTTATTTTCCGGGTTATCCCGGTGGCGTTGTTGGTTTTTCTTTAGTTTTATTTTATTTACAGCTAATGTTAAGATTAAGTTAAACTTAGTTTATTTCTGCTAAATTGGAGCTAAGAGACCCTCGTCATGCCACACATGGATTATCAAAAACCCTCAAATGGTATTCCACCATAAACTACTGCTACTAATGGTATTTTTCTTCAGCACACCACAAGAGAACCACAAACAACCACAAAAAACACAAAACAACCACAAACCCACAAGACAACCACAACACAAACACAACACAACCACAAAAAAAACAAAACCACAACACAACACAAAACAACACAGCCACAACACAACCATAAAACACAATCACAACACAACCATAAAACAACACAACCACAAAACAACCAAACCACAACATAACCACAAAATAACACAACCGCAACACAACCACAAAAAGACGCAACAAAACACAACCACAAAACAACCACAACCACAAAACACAGCCGCAATTACAACGAAACCACAGAGCAACCACAACACAGCCACAAAACAACACAGCCATAAAACAACCACAAACAACAGCCACAAAACAAACCAACCACAAAACAAACCAACTACAACACAACACAACAAACCACAACACAGCCACAACACAACAACACACAACCACAACACACACCCACAACACACCCACAATGCAACCGCAACACAACCACAACACAACCGCAACACAACACAGTCACAAAACAACCATAAAACAACCAAAACAATCACAAAACAACAACCAAAACAAGCACAACACAACCAAAACAAAACCAACCCAACCACAACACAACCACAAAACAACTACAACATAACCACAACACACAGTCGCAACGCAGCCGCAACACAGCCGCAACCACAACGCAACCACAAAACAGCCACAAAACAACCACAACACAGCCACAAAAAACCACAGCCACAAAACAACACAACCACAACACACAGCCACAACACAGACGCAACCACAACGCAACCACAATGCAGTCATAAAACAACACAGCCACGAAACAACCACAAAACAAACCAAACACAACAAACCAACCACAAAACAACACAGCCACAACACAACTACAGCACAAAACAGCCACAACCACAACACACCCACAAAACAACCAAAACAATCACAAAACAACAACCAAAGCAACCACAAAAAACAACCAAAACAAACCAACAAAGAAAAAACACAACCAAAACAAACCAACCACAACACGACACCACAACACAGCCTCAACACAGAAAAACACAAAACCACAAAAAAACACAAAACAACCACAACACAGCCACAATGCAACCAAAAACAACGCGACCACAAACAACCACAAAACAACACAACCAAAAAACACAACAAAACCACAAAGCAACCACAACACATACAAACAACCAAAACAAACCAACCACAACACCAAAAACACAACCACAAAACAACCACAAAAAACACAGCCACAAAACAACCACAACACGGTCACAAAACAACTACAACACAGCCAAAAAAAACAACCACAAAACCACAACACAAGCACAACACAAAACACAAGCACAACACAAAACACAACCACAAAATAACTACAAAATAACCACAACATAACTACAACATAACCACAAAACATACACAATACAACCACAAAATACAGCCACAACACAACCACAAAACAATACAACCATAAAATAAAACAACCACAGCCACAAAACCACAACACAACCACAAATTAACTACAAAGCAACACAACCACAATAAAAAATAAATCACAAAACAACACAACCACAAAACACAACCACAACATAACTACAAAACAACCCCAACATAACTACAACACAGCCCCAACATAACTATAACACAACCACAAAACACAACAACCACAAAACACAGCCACAACACAAACACAAAACAATACAATCACAAAATAAACAACCACAAAACAACCACAGCCACAAAACGACCTTAAAACACATCTACAAAACAACCACAACACAACCACAAAACAGAACCACAAAATAACCACAACACAACCACTGTTACGTTCCCCCTTGCGTAAGCCCTGGACCACACCTCTGGGCGGTGGTGTTGTGAATGGAGCACACACACACACCCCGCCCAGCTCCACACTAATGACTTTTGTGCCCTAATCAGGAGGTGGCGGCTGATTGGCTAATCAGGAGGTGCAGCCCTTATAAGCAGCTGGGAAGACGGCTGCTCTCTCTTTCTCTCTCTCATTGCAGACCCGGACTTCAGCCACTCGTCCGGGCACTGCTTTCCAGCCTCGCCTGCCACGCCGCCTACACCCTTTTTACACCGCACCTCAACATCATACATTTCACTACACAGGTTTTCTAACTGATTATCACTCGCACCACACGCACCACAGTACACTTTCATACACTGACAGCAGTAACACAGAGATTATTGTTTTCAATAAAAACCCCATCGAGGGCTAAACCGGTCAGCTGTGTCTCTCCCCACTCTTTTGTTGCGGCTCTCCGAGCCTGGGTCGTAACAAGTGGGGGCTCGTCCGTTCCAAAACGTCTTAAGTTTGGATTTTTGGTAAAGTACCCTTCTTTTTCTAAATCCCTAGTCATATTGTGGTCGTTGTTTTGTGCTGCGTGTCCTGGATTTTTGTAGCAATGCCTTCACTTCACGTCTTTGTTCCCTTACGCGCCAAACGAATTCACACGCTGACCTATCTTTGTGAATGAATTCTCCGGTGACGTCATCGCCGGGGTGTTCCTCAGCTCGTAAACGCGCTCCTTGCTTGAGCGCGCTCATTGACAAAAACCTCGTCACATTTTTGGAGTTTTGGTTTGCTTATGTCCACTGCGCATTTTCGGGAGTCACAGGTGAGTGAAGCTTGTCTCGTGCACGACATAACTGTGGTCCGTCTAGCTGCCTTTGTCCTTGTCAGGTTGAGAGGTGTTGCCGCTTCAAGCTTCGCCTGTTTGTTGTTTTGATAGTGTTGTGGGAAAGTGGTTGGTGTTCACTGTACAAACGGTGTTCTCGGCAGCACGTCCGTGGGAGCTCGTCAGGCCGCTTGCCTTGCGAACCCGCTGGTTTCTAGTGCGTAATAAGCCGCCACAGAACCACGTGAAGAGCCAGGCATGAATATGCAGGTGAGCGTTCCAGTACGCAGGCACAGAATAGAGGGGCGCATTGGTTGCTATGTTTTGGAGTGCACAGATTTGAGTCATTGTTTCCTCACGGAGTGTATTTTCAAGTGTTTTTGCGCGACATTTTTGCAATATTTTTTTCGCTATTTTTTGTGCGTGGCTGGCTGGCTTAGGCTTAGTTGTTCTGGTCCTTTTGCGTAAAGTCCTTGCTTGAGTGCATAAAGGCTAAATGGAGTTTACGCTTGAAGATTTTGTGGCTCATCCGAGTCTTGAAAAATTGAATCAGTGCAGAAAGGCTAATTTAATTTCTGTTGCTGCTAATTATAATGTGCCTATTTCAAAACAAGACAAAAAAGAAGAAATCAGATTTAAAATTCATTCTGCTCTGGCTGTGGAAAAAATACTTCCTCCTGTGGTTTCTCCTCCTCCTCCTCGTGTTGACATGGTGTTGGACATACAGCTGCGCAAGTTTGAATTGGAGTTGGAAATGCGGCGCTTGGACTTAAAAGAGAAAGAGCTTCAGTATGAGTTTAACATTCGGAAGTTTGAAGCAGTGGAGTCTGGCAGGCTTGAATCTCAGCGCTGGAGGGAGAAAAGAAGCAGTTCTATGGACAGTGATTTTGATGTGACACAATGCATTCGTTTGATTCCACATTCACTGAAAAGGACATTGATAAATATTTTGTTCTGTTCGAACGTGTGGCACAAACTTTAAAATGGCCCACTGAAGTCTGGACAATTCTTTTGCAATGTGTGTTCACTGGCAAAGCGCAGGAAGCTTACGCCACGCTCTCAGCAGAAGACAGCTTAAACTACGAGAAGGTGAAAGCTGCAGTTCTACGCGCCTATGAGCTTGTTCCGGAGGCGTACAGACCGAAGTTTCGGAGGTACGGGAAGGCTGAAGGACAAAGCTACGTGGAGTTTGTTTGGACGTGAGAAGATAGCTCTGTTTGACCCCTAGTGCGCCGCCAGTGGTGTGAAGAAAGTCGATCAGCTTTGTGACCCTGTTCTCATGGAGGAGTTTAAAAACTGCTTGCCTGATTGCATCGCCACATACATCAATGAACAAAAAGTAACCAACGCTTCAGCTGCTGCAGTTCTGGCGGACGAATATGTTCTGACTCACAGGGACTCTTTTGAAGATCACGTCTCTCCCCTGTCGCAGCGTCGTCCCTTCATGCACGCTTAAGCTGGTGACGAGCAATCTTACAGGCAGGGCGGTGTGCGCGTACTGTAAAAAGCATGGTCATATGATAAACGATTGTTTTCTTTTAGCCAAAAAGAATCAAATCAAATCAATTTATTTTTGTATAGCCCAAAATCACAACAACAGTCGTCTCTGAGGACTTCCCAAGATTATTAATTTTAGCAAATATGAATAATAGGAAATCAAAATAAAACAATACATATTCAATAAAACAATACACATTCAATGAAACGTTTGATCAAGCATGTCAAAGCAGATTATTAGTAGAGCAGATGAATGATTGTCCAGAACATCCCCTGTCCTTAGACCCTCCTTCTCGGCAAGGAAAAACTCAAAAAAACCCTAAGGGAAAAAGAGAAACCTCGAGGAGAACCACAGTGAAGAAGAGATCCACTCCCATGGACGGACAGACTGTAGATGTAACTAAGACTAAAGTTATAGAGTTTATGTTTGTGGAGCCAGAGTCCATAAGCAGAGGGAAATGACTCATCTAGCAGGATCAGGACAGGCCAATCCTGGAGAGGAAGGTGGGGCGGATGTCCAAGCATCAGTGGTCCGGCCCACGTCACTGAAACAGCAACGATCTGAAACAGTTACACTCCCCGAGAGGGGAGTGGGACAGGGGACAACGAGTGAATAGCAAAGAACAGACTAGAGATGAACTGTAGTTTATTATTCTTTACAAGAAAGGCAGAAGTGAGAGGATAGTGCTCAAGTTGCCATACTTTCCCCAGTATAATTGCTCCTAGGGCAGCCTGACTAGAACTATGGGTTTAGAGTCTGTTTCTAACTGACCTGATCATAAGCTAATCCGAAGAGGAACGTTTTGAGCCTAATCTTAAATGTAGAGACTGTGTCAGCGTCTTTGACATGAGCAGGGAGCTGATTCCATAGCCAGGGGGCTTGATAGCTAAAAGCTCTGCCTCCTATTGTGCTTTTAGA
Source organism: Mugilogobius chulae (assembly GCA_038363315.1). Lineage (NCBI taxonomy): Eukaryota > Metazoa > Chordata > Actinopteri > Gobiiformes > Gobiidae > Mugilogobius > Mugilogobius chulae. The sequence goes on along the minus strand of CM076415.1, from coordinate 16,535,657 downwards.
GACTCTAGGAACCACCAGAAGTCCAGCATCTTGAGAGCGAAGTGGACGGTTAGGATGATAAGGAGTTATTTCATCTTTGATATAAGAAGGGGCCAAGTCATTTAAAGCTTTATAGGTTAGAAGAAGAATTTTAAATTTGACTCTAGACTCAACAGGAAGCCAGTGAAGATCTTTTAGTACTGGGGTAATGTGTTCTCGTTTTTTAGTACCTGTTAGTACTCTTGCTGCTGCATTTTGAACTAATTGAAAACTTTTTATTGAGCTTTTAGGACATGCTGCAAGCAGGGAGTTACAGTAGTTTAACCTCGACGTGACAAAGGCATGGATTAGTTTTTCAGCATCCTTTTTAGGCAGTAGATTTCTAATTTTGGCAATATTTCGCAAGTGAAATAGGCAGTTTTGCACGCTTGACTAATATGTGCTTTGAATGAGAGCTCTTGGTCAAATAAGACTCCAAGGTTTCTTACAGTCGAGCTGGAGGCTACACTGACATTGTCCAGTGTGATTATCTGCTCAGTTAGAGAGTCGCGCAGATGTTTAGGGCCGAGTAAAATCACTTTTGTTTTATCAGGATTAAGGAGTAGGTAGTTAAGGCTCATCCAGGTTTTTATATCCTTCACACAGGCACTGAGTCTTTCTATTTGACCAGTCTGATCTGGTTTCATTGATAAGTACAGCTGAGTGTCATCTGCATAACAGTGGAAGTCAATGCCATGCTTTTTGATAATGTTACCTAGCGGCAGCATATAGAGAGTAAAAAGAATTGGACCAAGTACAGAGCCCTGTGGCACACCGCAGGTTAATTTAGACCATTGTGAGGAGCTTTGCTTTACATTAACAAACTGATACCTATCGGTTAAATAGGATTTAAACCAGCTCAGAGCAGTTCCTCTGACACCTACATCACATTCTAATCTCTGCAGTAAAATATTGTGATCAATCGTATCAAACGCTGCGCTGAGATCCAGCAGAACCAGGATTGAGATCAGTCCGTTGTCAGCAGCTAATAACAAATCATTTGTGACTTTAAGGAGAGCTGTTTCCGTACTATGATATAAAAAGAACAAAAGTAATGCAACATAGATTGCGCTTCTAACGTGCATTAAAATTAATTGAGCTGGTGCTGGTTCTTTATTATAGGCTTATTTTTTGCCATGCACTTTTTTCAGCTCTTTGGTTTCCTGTGTGCGCCGTTTCATAGGCTAAGCAAGTTTTTTGTAGGCCTAATTATTGAAGGGATAACTTTTTCTCGGCGCTAAAGTCTGAGTTATTCCAAATTAGCCATTCTACTCCTCGCTTCTTTTCCCCAGGGCTTTCGGTTTTCGCGGTAGTTCGCTGAAGTTTCTGATGAGCTTGGATTTTGCTTTTTTGCTCCAGGAAAAGTAAATCTATTTGCAGTAAGTTTTATGTCCTGTTCCTACAGATGTCGCTGTCCAGTGCTGAACCTGCTGGGCTGTCGCAAATCTGGTTCTACTCTAATTAAGTATATTTTTATCTAAAACTTTTAAATATAAAGAAAAATTGTTCCATAAAAAGCTAAAAATAAGAATTATAACAAATTAAAAAAAAAAAATTATAAATTGTAAATATCTTAAATTTAACTAAAACTTACCTAATGTTTTTGGGCTCCCGCGTCATGGGCACGTGCTATTTTGTGGTGACTGGTGGCTCAAATTTTTCTCCACCATCCACCATTTAGGGGTGGGGGTGTTACGTCCCCCTTGCGTAAGCCCTGGACCACACCTCTGGGCGGTGGTGTTGTGAATGGAGCACACACACACACCCCGCCCAGCTCCACACTAATGACTTTTGTGCCCTAATCAGGAGGTGGCGGCTGATTGGCTAATCAGGAGGTGCAGCCCTTATAAGCAGCTGGGAAGACGGCTGCGCCCTCTCTCTTTCATTGCAGACCCGGACTTCAGCCACTCGTCCGGGCACTGCTTTCCAGCCTCGCCTGCCACGCCGCCTACACCCTTTTTACACCGCACCTCAACATCATACATTTCACTACACAGGTTTTCTAACTGATTATCACTCGCACCACACGCACCACAGTACACTTTCATACACTGACAGCAGTAACACAGGGATTATTGTTTTCAATAATAACCCCATCGAGGGCTAAACCGGTCAGCTGTGTCTCTCCCCACTCGTTTGTTGCGGCTCTCCGAGCCTGGGTCGTAACAACCACAAAGCAACATAACCACAAAACAACCACAATACAACAACAAAAAAAACAACCACAACACAGCCACAACATAACCACAAAAATAATCAAAACACAAGACAACCAAAAGCAACACAACCAATAAACAACCACAATAAAACCACAAAACTACAACACAGCCACAACACAACCACAAAACATAATCAAAACACAAGACAACCACAAAACAACAAAATGAAAAACAACCAGAAAACACAGCCACAACACAACCACAAAACAACCACAAAACACAACCAAAATAAAACCACAAATTAACACCTCAAAACCACAAAACAACCCAGCCACACAACCACAAAACAACCCAACCACAAAACACAGCCACAATAAAACAAAAAAACACACAACCACAAAACAACACAACCACAAAACACAACACCGTTTTGTCCAATATGTCAGTTTACTGTAGACGTTGAATAGTCAGTTGTAAATGTGAAAACAATGAATGTGGAGCATATCTCCTGCAGCTCAGTCACTATTTTCATCTTGTGACATCACAGTGTGGGTCAGAAACACTTGGGTCTGTCTGTCAAAAACCCGCCTTTTTGACACATTTCTTTGAATTCCTAAAACAGTGCTATTATGTCGAAATTGATTTTATTTCACTTTTTACCTCTAAAAACTATTGTTCAATAAAACTAAGAAAACCTTTGAGCTTAGTTTGTACCACCTGATCCTGTTTGATGCTGAGGTTAAAAATGTACTAAATACATGTACAAATGATTGCAAAAATATACACTGCTCAAAAAAATAAAGGGAACCTTTAAACAACTAATTTCACATGCTGTTGTTCTAATGGAATAAACAACTTGTGGAAATTATAGGCAATTTCCAAGACACATCCAATAAAGGAATGGTTCTGCAGGTGGTGACCACAGACCACTTCTCAGTTCCAATGCTTTCTGGCTGATGTTTTGGTCAAGTTTGAATGCTGGTGGTGCTTTCACTCTAGTGGTAGCATGAGCCTGAGTCTACAACCCACACAAGTGGCTCAGGTAGTGCAGTTCATCCAGGTTTGCTGTGTCTGTCAGCGCAGTGTCCAGAGCATGGAGGCGCTACCAGGAGACAGGCCAGTACATCAGGAGATTTAGAGGAGGCAATGTCAGGGCAACCACCCAGCAGCAGGACCCCTACCTCCTCCAGGAGGAGCACTGTCAGAGCCTTGCAAAAAGAGCTCCAGCACGTCACAAATGTGCATGTGTCTGCTCAAACAGTCAAAAACATACTCTATGAGGGTGGTATGAGGGCCTGATGTCCACAGGTGGGGGTTGTGCTTACATCCCAACACTGTGCAGGAAGTTTAGTTTTTGCCAAAGAACACCAAAATATGCAAATTTGCCACATGAAAGCAGGTTCACACTGAGCACGTGTGACAGACGTGACAGAGTCTGGAAACTCCGTGGAGAACGTTCTGCTGCCTGCAACATCCTCCGGGATGACCGGTTTGGCAGGGGTCAGTAATAGTGTGGGGTGGAATTTCTTTGGAGGAACGCACAGCCCTCCATGTGCTCACCAGAGGTAGCCTGGCTGCCATGAGGTACCGAGATGAGATCCTCAGACCCCTTGTGAGACCATATGCTGGTGCAGTTGGGGCTGGGTTCCTCCTAATGCAAGACAATGGTAGACCTCATTTGGCTAGAGTGTGTCAGCAACACGAAGGCATTGATGTTATGGACTGGCCCATTCGTTCCCTAGACCTGAATCCAATTGAGCACATCTGGGACATCATGTCTCGCTCCATCCACCAACGCCAAGTTGCACCACAGACTGTCCAGGAGTTGGCGAATACTTTAGTCCAGGTCTGGGAGGAGATCCCTCAGGAGAACATCCACCGCCTCATCAGGAGCATGCCCAGGCGTTGTAGGGAGGTCATACGGGCACGCGGAGGCCACACACACTACTGAGTCTCATTTTGACTTGTTTAAAGGACATTACATCAAAGTTGGATCAACTTTGATGTGTGTTTTTCCACTTTAATTTTGAGTATACCTGAACAACTTGTGGATGTATCAACCCATGTATCCATGGGCTGATACATTCAATTTTCATTTATAATTTTTGTGTGACTGCCAGCAGACTGTGTTCTGACCAGCGACGTGCGGTCAGGGGAGGCAGGTGAGGCAGTGCCTCACCAGTCCAAATGGGGAAAAAAATACTTGAAGTCAGTAAGACTAAATATTATATTTTTTGTATGTAAAATGTTTCGTATTTGTCATATTTAGTTGATTTCTTGTGATTTCCACTGAGTTTTGTGGTTTAAAACCGCAAAATCTCCAGGACTTGTCGATATAACGCAGGTCTACTGAGGCTCGCCTCACTCAGACCTGCACAGCCACATACACAATGAACAGGGCGCGTTCATGCAGCGCGTTCACTCACTGTTTCTCCACTAAAAGTGATAAAATATGTTTGTAGATGTACTTTTTTCGAGTGCTTTGTCTTCTAATTGTCAAGAAAGAGAATATTATGTGAAAGTGAGCGCTTTTAGTGACTTAATTTGACAATATACAGAGTTAGTACAAAGCCCAGATGAGGCAACTCAAAAGCTGCCTCAACCCGTCACGCTCCAGCTCTGCTTACGAGGGAAATCTGGCGGCTTTCTACGGCCAAAATACAATTCCACGTTTAAATGTGTCGGTGTTAAACTTCACAGTGCGGTTAAACAAAGCCTTAAGCAACTATATAAATCATCACGAGCAAATATTTAACAGCAAAGGGCTAAAAAACCGTAATAATCTGTCCCCAACTGTTGAACATTAGCAGTCATTAGGTCTCCCGCACCGCAGTGTCATCAGTTGTCATCAGTCATTTAGCTCAGATGGATGAGTGAGAGAGCCGCGGTGCGAAGTGTCTGGGGATCGAAACTCGCGTCAATATATTTTTTTTCTCATCTTTAATTTTGCGTGTAGAGACAAAATAGTCACATGAGATTATAAGCCCCAATTTGATATACATGTCTGCAAAGTGAATAAAATGCATCTTGAAGTGAAAATAAGCAACTAGACCTGTGTGCTTCACAGTGCCTCACCAGTTGGAAATCTCACCGCACATCACTGGTTCTGACTGCCAGTGTGAGTGTGTTCTGACTGTTGGCCAAGTGTGTTATGTCAGTGTGAGTGTCACTAAGATAGAAAAACAAGTATGAGTGTGTCCTGACTATATCTGTGTCAGTGTGTTCTGACCATGTCTGTGTGAGTGTGTTCTGACTATGTCTGTGTGAGTGTGTTCTGACTATGAGCGTATTTTCATCACTTTGTGAGGACCAAAAGTTGTATCAACACTCTTTTTCTGGGGACCTGCCTACCTTATGGGGACAAAAAAAGGACCCCATGATGTAAATCCTTCATTATGAGATCAGCAACATGATTTTAAGTTCAAATAAGGTTAAGGTTAGGATTACGGTGAGGGTTGGGTTGAGGTTTAGGCAAGTAGCCACTAAGGTTAAGGTTAGGGTAGGGGTCCATGAAATGAATGTAAGTCAATGTAATGTCCCCATGACAGATGGAAACCAAACAAGCATGTCTGTGTGAGTGTGTTCTGACTATGTCAGTGTGAGTGTGTGCTGACTGTCAGCAGTGTGTGTTCTGACTATGTCAGTGTGAGTGCTTGCTGACTGTCAGCAGTGTGTGTTCTGACTATATCAGTGTGAGTGTGCATTGACTGTTGGCCAAGTCTGTTGTGACTGTCAGTGTGAGTGCGCACTGACTGTATGGCCAGTGAGTACCTACCGTGTGGTGCTCAGGCTGTTCTGGATCCAGTCCCACTGCTGCTCAGCCTCAGTCAGATTTTCTGGTCCTACAGGTTGTTCCTGGTTCCATGTGTTTCCACAAAGTACCACAGTGTCGATCATCAAGACAGTCAGAGTCACGTTGGACCCAAGGACAGGGAAAAGCAGTGAGTAGTATAGGCTCGGGTACTTCCTGTAAGCACAGCACTCACTTTAGAGAATGAACATCAGGTTTTATCAACAAGTGTCTTATAAACAACTCTCTGAATCTGAATTGTACATTTGTAATTCAATACGTTTGTAACTGAACCAATGCGCTTCTCTGTGATTGAAATGTAAGCAGAGTACCGTGTGAGACAGGTTGTGTTAATGACATGTGTGTGACAGGTCGTGTGGTCAGTACAATGTGTGCGTGACAGGGTGTGTTGTCAGTACAGTGTGTGTGACAGGTCATGTTGTTGGTACCGTGTATGTGACAGGTTGTGTTGTCGGTTCCGTGTGTGTGACCGGTTGTGTTGTCAGTACCGTGTGTGTGACAGGTTGTGTTGTCAGCACCATGTGTGTGTGACAGGTTGTGTGGTCAGTACCGTGTGTGTGACAGGTTGTGTTGTCAGCACCATGTGTGTGACAGGTTGTGTGGTCAGTACCATGTGTGTGACAGTTTGTGTGGTCAGTTTTGTGTGTTTGACAGGTTGTGTGGTCAGTACCGTGTGTGTGACAGGTTGTGTTGTCAGCACCATGTGTGTGACAGGTTGTGTAGTCAGTACCATGTGTGTGACAGTTTGTGTGGTCAGTTTTGTGTGTTTGACAGGTTGTGTTGTCAGTATCGTGTGTTTGACAGGTTGTGTTGTCAGTACCGTGTGTGTGACAGGTTGTGTTGTCGGTACCGTGTGTGACAGGTTGTGTTGTCCATACTACGTATGTGTGTGTGACGGGTTGTGTTGTCGGTACCGTGTGTGTGTGACAGGTTGTGTTATCAGTACCATGTGTGTAATAAAGGCTCAGCCCTTCAGTGTGTGTGTAAGAGGTCACGTTCAAGATCTCGCGTGGTTTCCCTTTGTGTGTGATTTTCCTGTTTTGACCCTGGAGGCGAGGCCCAGTGAAAAGCTAAGCAGTACAGCAATAAGTTTGCACCTTATCAGAGTTCTCCTCATGCTGATGTTCAGGGATATTGAGTTAATGACAACAAGTAAGTGTATTGTGTGTGTTCATAACTTTCAACTGCTCGTGGGTCTGTTTGTGTAATGTAGTTAGCCATATTAAGATAAGATAAGATAAGATAAGATAAGATAAGATAAGATAAGATAAGATAAGATAAGATAAGATAATACTTTATTGATCCCTCGAGAGGGAAATTCATTCTCTGCATTTGACCCATCCTGCAGAGTCGCTGGGGCGTCTGTCAGGAGCAGTGAGCTGCCGCTGAACGGCGCTCGGGGACAATCTCCATGATGTTGGGCTTGGCTTCGTCAGGGCCTTAGCTGGAGGAACAGGTGCAGCTCGAGGTAGAAACCGGAGTGAGAGACAGATGACAGTCAGGTCCAGGTGGAGCAAGTAGATTCTGTAGACACATCACAGTTAGTCCAGGTGGAGCAGGTAAACTTCAGTTGTTTCAGTGGGTGATAAGACCATCCCCACAAAATCTTCCTCTGCAAAAGCTTCGGCTGCAGCAGATGTAAAAGTTCTGTAGCATTTCAGAAGTCCAAAGGTAGCAACGTTAGCTTTCATAGCTTCATGTACCATCTCCATGGTGACAAGACAAACAAACAACTCCATTCACTAAATCCTAACTTATGTCTGTTGAACATCACAGGGTGGATGAAATCCCAAGAATCAAACTATTTTCACTGCAACGTCCTCTGCTGCTTCAGGTGTTAAAAGTCTGCCATTTTAGAAGTCCAAAGCTAGCGTTGGTAGCATTAGCTTTTGCATGGTCTCCATGGTTACGTGAAAAACAGATGTCTCCCTTTCACAAATATGACAGTACTTTACTCCTGTTTGTTGAACATCAGAGGCCACACGTCTTAGTTGGTTGAAGTCCACAGTTGTCTTGCCAAAAACTGAGCTAAAAAACAAAAAAGTTTCAAAAAGAGCTCAGTGCCTCCAGAGGGACAGCCAGAGAGCAGCCAACCACTTCGATTCAAAAGATGCAAAAAAAAAAAAATATATATATATATATTAGCCAGTTAGCTTTCAGTCGCGGCCATTTTGCGGCCATTAACACCTAGTTAGAAGCTCGTTTATGAGCATTTACATGTCAGAGATCCAGATTACGTACGTTTTGGTATGCTAATGCGCCGTATGTTAATGAGGTCGGAGGAAAGTACGTGATTTGAGTTCGTGTCGTCACCAAAGTGTATTTGATTTTCTACGCCACTAGATGGCAGCATTGTATTGTGTTTATTTTATATATTTTTCTGAGACCCAGCCCATTCATGCATGTCCTTTATAATGGACATTTTGTTAACCAGTATAATTTTAAATTGCTTAGAGATTAACCTTTTTGGGCCCAGGGCCCAACTTTTCCAGTGCCAAGCAGCCCGGGGCCCAATGGCATTCATATTTAAAAATATATACCTATTTACAATAATAATAATTATTATACATTTCTTGAGTGTGTTTCTGTTCTAAGTGACGAGACTATTGGTTTTCATTACAAAAGTATATTTATTAAATAGGTGTACTTCATGTGAACCTGCACACAACAAGAAAGAGAATTCATCAAACTAGTGCAAATCAGGGCTCATGAGATTTGTTAACACATGAGTTAATTGAATACTGACAACTGACAACAAAAAATGTGGATTTCAAAAACCCATACAAAATGAATTATACAAATAAAATCTAAATAATTTAATCATTGCACATAAAATAATAATTGAATAAAGTGAAAAACAGTGCAAAAATAATGAAACCTAACCCTTTCAATGTGTAAATCTTTAGAAAGTCAGTGTTGTATATGTGATAAAACAATCACAACAATGCATTTCAGAACAAAAAAACTGCAACAGGAATAACAGTTTTGTTTTGTTTTTTCTTAATGAGAAACTTGAGCTTGCTTCCCAGACATAATCTGGTCTAGCCTGGGAGGAATCTGGGAAAGGCTCAGTCTCAGAGTAGCCTCCAGTGTTGTTTTGAGTCTGTTTCTGGCTTTGGTCTTAGTTGTGGTGACAATGGAGAATCCTGATTCACATATATGTAGTTGTGAAAGGAAGTTGTAGTTTTACAGCCCTAAGAGCAAGACATGGGTACTCATTTGAGACTGCAATCCAGAAAGCTGCTAAGTCCAGTTTGCCCCACTGTACTTCTAAAGTGCTGTCAGTGGAAACATCCATGAGCTGGAACTCTAGCTCTGAAGGCAAAGCAACATCATTTTCAGTGGGGTCCACAGAAAAAGGATCCAATATCCACATGTGTCCTTCTCTAGGATCATCAGGGAAGTATTCAGCAAACTTTTCTGCTAATTGGGATAGGTGGTGAGAAACCAAGTGATGGATTTTTACCTGAGGAGATGTCTCTAGAATTTCTGACAGAAGTGGAAACATGTCCATTCTCTTTTCTTGTGTTCTCTTCTTCCACAAAGAAAGTTTACTCTTGAAAGCTTGGATTTTGTCAGCAACAAAAAAAATGTTGCTGTTTCTTCCCTGGAGTGAGTTATTCAGCTGGTTAAGTAGTGAAAAAATATCACAAAGGTAGGCTAGTTTGGCAAGGAAGTTTGTGTTGGCAAAGTGATGAGCAAGAGGAGATTTTTTCTCACTGAGAAAAGAGAAAACTTCATTCCTCAGTTCATACAAACGATTCAGGACCAGTCCTCTTGATAGCCACCTAACCTCACTGTGATAAAGTAGCTGCACATGGTCTGCTTCTATGCCCTCACACAACCTGGCAAAACATCTGGAGTTGACAGCACTGTTTTTGATGAAGTATATAGTTTGCACACTTAAATTCATAACTTCATTCAATTCTGGCGACATCTTTTTTGCTGCTAGACTTTCACGGTGCAGAAAACAGTGAGTCCACTTTGCTTCAGGTGCACGGTCCATTATTTGTCTGATGACACCGTGATGCCTACCAGTCATTGACGCAGCCCCGTCACTGCACACTCCGACGCATTTATCCCAATCCAAGCCATTCTTCGTAAAGTACTCGTCAATGCAACGGAAACATTCCTGTGCAGTTGCACGCGTAGGCAGCTCTCCACAAAATAAAAGATCTTCGTGCAGATTACTCTCCCAGCGATAACGTACAAACACCAGCAACAGTGCTGAGTTGGAGACGTCAGTGGACTCGTCAAGTTGCAAGGCATAAAAAGGACTGCTTTTTATTCGTTGTATAAGTTGCTGCTGAATGTCATCTGCCATGTCAATAATACGGTTACTCACTGTATCGTTAGAAAGGGGAATGCTGAGTAGCTTTTTTGATGCCGTTTCGCCAAACATTTCACATATCAACAGCAGCAGGCAGCACCAACTCCTCCGCTATGGTGAACGGCTTTTTGCTTTGAGCTACCCTTCTGGCAACTAGATAGCTGGCTTTAAGCGCACTTTTAGAGGTGCCTGTCAGTGATAAAACACATCGTTTCTGTACTTGTAGTCCATCCTGTTTGCGTTTGAAAAACTCCACGGACTTCCCGACAAGTGAGGGGTGTTTCCTTTCGAGGTGTTGCTTTAGCTTGGAAGACTTCAGCGCCTCATTTGACAGAGTTAGCCCGCACTCCACGCATTGGGCTTTCGGTTCAGTCTCGCTTCCTCCGTTCACAAAGCCATATTTGATGAAGTCAGGATTGTACTTGCGCACAAATTTTGCCTTTTGTAGCGAGCTGGCACCACTGTCGCCGTCATTTGTTCGTTTTAAAAACTTGTCCATAACTTTTAGCCAACAACTCATAAAAGTGTTTTCTTCTGTTGCTTTTTTGATCACATTTAACTGTGTACTGCGCGTTACTGCTCCTGCTGGTTGGAGACTGCATTACAAGTGATGAAAAACATGATCCGACCTCATTCATTTTATTCATTTGAGCTTGGCTCGTGGCCCTCGCGGCCCACGGGTGGAATTCTAGAAATTGTCTCGCGGCCCACTAGGTGGCGCACGCGGCCCTACTATGGGCCGCGGCCCTATGGTTAAGAATCACTGTTGTAGAGCACATCCAGGGCTTTCTGTTGATATGTGATTTGTTAGGCTGAGACTTTGGGAACATCCCCTTTCTTGTAATCCAAAATGGCTGACATTCAGTGCCTTTTATGAATTGAGGGCAATTACATCAACTATCTTATATTTATATGATATTAAACTACAATTGTTATACATGTTTTTGTTTATTAACCCTTTAGAAGTAAACGTAGCATTGGTTTGACCAGAATTGATATTTGTGTTTTAAAATAATAACAGATTTACACATGTCCTTTATAATGGACGCTGGGTCAATTTTGTTGTGTTTGACAGAGAATCTTTATGTAGTTGAGGGGGCTGCAGTGGAGAGATTTATCTTAAAAATAATAGAAGAAAATGTTGTTTTGGCCTTGTTTGATGATGAAAAGGATTAGGATGATGCAAAATACATTAGCATCTGATAGTTTGTACATCTATCATTCATTTTTAATTCTATTTGTATTATGTGTCCGATTACTAATTTTGACTATGGTAATTTTAATGTATTAAATTCTATAAACTCTATTAATTATTAATAACTTAATAGGACAAAGAAAAGTTTAGAAATAAGTGTGTTTCAGAAGAACAGACATTACTACATCACTAGTTGCTCTGCTTGTTCAGCTCTTTATGGCTCACATTGGTTACAGAACAAGCTCCTGATATTAGTTGCAGGTTTGTTCTAATGAAAATCCTATATATAAGAGACTAAAAGTCTGTTATAGACCCATTATTTATTTATTTTTCTATGGTCGATTAATTATTGGTTTTACCTCTATAATCCAAGTAGTGCAGACATAGGCTCAGCTGGTGTTTTTGGCCATTGTTTGACAAATAGTTTTAGATTTTGCACATGAAAGGAGATTGGGCCTTGATTTTGGGACTTGGTTTTATCTCACACTCCTGAGAACTCGACAATCAGACCAGGAACTGTTCAATGACAAGCCCCCATAGTCATGTCTAATGAACAATCTAATGCAAATTTTAAACACAGTTAAAGTCAACTGACTCTCAAACATTCCTAAAACCACAGAATGGAATTGTACCAAGCTGGTGTAAGGTTAATTATGCATTATTTCTTCAAAACTCCACATACTGTCAATACTATGTTAGCTTTTATGTGTATTTATTCTCAATCGTCCACAATCTGCTGAGAATGATTCATAAAGTTTCTATACATGTAAGCTATAAATGGAAAGCTCTAACCCATTTATTTTGACTTGAATAAATTATTTTGGGAGAAATCATGATCACTTTGGACACCAAGCCCTCAAATTATAAAATAAGACCACATTTGAAAAACAGTTTCTAGGCCTTTAAAGGGATTCCGCCTGGATATTTTGAGTGTATTATCATGTTCTTACTCTCATCTTTAGTGCTTTTGGCTTCAGATTTTAAATGGCAATTGTCAAGACCCAACTGATGCTCAGTCTGCAGTCAATGAGTTCATTTTTTCCACAAGCAGCATTTCATCTCTTTACAATACCCCAAAAATCCAGGCGGAATTTAAATTGTGGTGTTCCTCTGTGCAGAGCATGTTTCCACCTAAATTTAGAGTAATTTAGACATCAGTTGTCAAAACTACAGAGTCTCAGCTTCACAAAGAGCCCACACATTAGATTGTGCTCCAAATGGTTGAAGAACAGCTTTAATTTAAAATTTGGTAAATTGTTTTAGGGAAAATCAGCCGGTGTGATAATCAACACCAAAATGGTCCCAGCGTCCATTACAGAGGACATGCTGTAAAATTTTAAATACAAATAAATTTAATTAAATCTAAATGCTTAAGTCTTTAGTTACTTCTAAATAGCTAGAAATCACAAAAAAATATAAATTGCAAAACACTTTTTTTCTTCGGTTCCCACGAGGATATGGTGACTTTGACTGATTTATGCTGTGTGTATATAATGAGACATCCAGACCATCAGTTATATACAAGACTTGTATTTGTTTATTATAATTCAGAGATGTTACCAATGCCATTTAAGTAAATGTGTCATTTGGTTTGTGTTTCAGAACTGTTAACAATAATCTCAGTAATACTGAACATCAGTTGGATTAAAGCCATTGAATCAAACTCTGAACCGGTCTCTTCATCCTCACCTGTGTTCTGACCGACACACCATCTTGTTTATAGTTAGAACCCCATACGAATCAGCCCTACCTACAGTCCCAGCTATCGCCTCACTAACAATGTGTGTGACAGGTCGTGTTGTCGGTATTGTGTGTGTGACAAGTTGTGTGGTCAGTACCGTGTGTTTGACAGGTCGTTGCCTGACCAGTGAGTCCCTCCTACATTCTGTTACATTCTGTTTGAATGCAGAAGGGTCTGGAACCTGACGGTTAGTCAATAAAGTCATCTCCCAAAGTTAAGACAATCCAATCAAGCACGGCGATTCTGACATGTGACACTAAAAAGTCGAAAGTTGAGCAAGCCCCATTTTAAAACATTCAAGATGGTGAACGTAGCTGATTCGGCCCGTGTTTCCGTTTTGAACCATGAATGTATCAATTCCTTAAAACCTGAGCAGTAAACCATGTTGAGGGGCTTGAGACTGAAAAAATGCTTGTGCTGCATGTTTACGACAGACACCAAACAGACGTCGTTGGAATTGGCTCACCCCCCTTCATAACATACTTTCGTGCCAAATCTGTAAAATATGTAGAAAAGATGATTGGTTGTCAAAAGTTGTTTGTGAAGGTGGTCTCAGGGTCCAAGGATCCTACCCGGTCTGCAGAAGCAGAACTTTGACAGCCAATCAACTCCCCTGGGGGTCGTGGAAAAATCCGACACTGGATTCTTGTAGAGGGGGCTCTGGACATCTGACGTGACGGTTTTGGTGACCCTGGGGTCAAAGGTCAGGTTGCTACGCCCCCAAAAAGAAATTCCTAACGGGCTGTTTTGAAACAGCCCGCTTAAAAAACGGGCCATATTTTCTCTTTTTCTCAAAAAAAGGTGCTTTAACATAATTTTTTGCAGTTTTTTCAAATCACCAGACATCGCCCACACCGCGAGAGCGTGCAGGGCGAGTTTCGAGGCCGTAGCGCAAAGTATATTTAAACGGGAGCGAAAAAGACACTAAGTCTGGATTTCTGAGAGAGCTGTGTGGAAACAGCCCATCCAGAAAGGGTAAAAGTTATATGGTACACCGTGTCTAAATAGGCTGTGTGAAAACAGCCGATATGAATAATTGGACCAATTAACACCTCTTTGATGCCTGGCAGGGCTGCTTTCATACAGCCCGTCCAGAAAGGCTAAAAGTCACTTGGTACACCGTCGCTCAACGGGCTGTTTGGACACAGCCGAGTCTGAGAAAAATCGTGTCGCTGTTTTGGTGGAATTTCCGGGTTTTCTGTGATTGGTTGACTCAGCGCTTGGAAAGGCCGCCCACGAAATTGATCCTCGGCGCTCCGCTCCCAGACCCTCACAGTTTGTAAAGTGTCTGTCAAAGCGTGTCAGGACTGGCCGGTCAGGAAAGACAGGTCGTGTTGTCAGTACCGTGTGAGACAGGTTCTGTTAGTACTATGTGTGTGACAGTTTGTGTTGTCAGCACAGTGTGTGTGACAGGCTGTGTTGTCGGTACCATGTGTGTGTGTGACAGGTTGTGTTGTCGGTACTGTGTGTGTGACAGGTTGTGTTGTCAGTACAGTGTGTGTGTGACAGGTTGTGTTGTCTGTACCATGTGTGTGTGACAGGTCGTGTTGTCGGTACTGTGTGTGTGTGACAGGTCATGTTGTCGGTACCATGTTGTCGGTACCATGTGTGTGACAGGTTGTGTTGACGGTACCATGTGTGACAGGTTGTGTTGTCGGTACCGTGTGTGTGTGACAGGTTGTGTTGTCAGTACAGTGTGTGTGTGACAGGTTGTGTTGTCGGTATCGTGTGTGTGTGACAGGTTGTGTTGTCGGTATCGTGTGTGTGTGACAGGTTGTGTTGTCGGTATCGTGTGTGTGTGACAGGTTGTGTTGTCGGTATCGTGTGAGTGTGACAGGTTGTGTTGTCGGTACCATGTGTGTGACAGGTCGTGTTGTCGGTACCATGTGTTACAGGTTGTGTTGTCGGTACCACGTGTGTGTGACAATTTGTGTTGTCAGTACAGTGTGTGTGTGACAGGTTGTGTTTTTAGTACCATGTGTGTGATCAGTACCATAGATGTGAGAGCTCAGAGTAGTGGATCTGTGCAGACACGTTGCCTTTGTGGTCGTGATTTCCCGACACCAGAAACCAGGGCACATTCTGCAGAGTGCTCTGGCTAAACACCTGCTCAAACGTTTGCTGTGGAAACACCTCAGGATCAGGCTTTAGACACGGGACAACATTCTACAAATGGAAACTAACAATAATTTCACCAATTGATCTGTTTTTATATTTATTACACTTTAACTCCAGTACTACCAATAATCAAACAGACTCAAACATCTTTTATAGGAAGAAAAAGTCATGAGGTCAACTGTGTGTGAGAACGTCAGATAAAGCTAAAGTCTTGTTTATCTGCTTTTTTGCGTTTGTTTACCTGTATTTCTCCGTTTACATGTCAGTTACACAAACCCAGTAGCAGAGCTGTCACATTGTAGCCTTTTTTAGTTGTATTTTGAGCTCTTACAGGATAAAATGTCCCTTCTCTCCTTCGACTGTGGCAGTTTTGCCACTCAGAAGAATTCTGTAATGTCATCTGTAAAACTTTACATTTAAGTGCCTCAGTGTTACTATTATGGCAGGAAAAAACATTAAGATTTAGCAAATCTTCATTATTACAATTGTTATAACAATTGTTTTTCTTTCATTTTTATGAACTAGTGCATTTATTTATTTATTATTATTTTATTTTTTTTACCATTTCTTTGTGAAATTAAACTAGATTAAAATACTTTTTGTTTTAAAACTGCCAAGTTTAGGGATTATTTGTGTGTGTTTCTATAGTGATATTTGTAATTTGCTGTGGCAAAGTGATATTTGGTAATGTAAATATATATATTTTTAAATCCATAACATCTTTGCCAAGAAACATACAAGCTAGAGCACTGAAAAAATGTTTTCTTCCCAAGAGAGCGATCTTATGCTAACCATGACTGCTGACTAAATGTAAAACTACAACAACAATTTAATGACTTAAATGACTGCATTTAACAGAAGGTAGTTTGTCGTTTTGATGGAGGTCAAACAATCTAAAGGCAAACGAGAATGAAACCTGCTGCTTCTAAAAGCTTTTCTCAGATCTGATTCCTCGGCTCCACTGTCAAAACCAGCTACACGGATCTTGGAACTGTGGATTTGACCTAGGGCTGGGCGATTAATCGAATTAATTTGATTAATTCGGAACTTTGAAAATTGACGATGTGAAAAATGGCCAAATCGTAAAATCGAGGTCAGTCCGCTGTGATCCTTCCGCGCCCTGAGTGGACAACTTCAGGGCTTTGTAGAGCTCTCCCTCGCGACTCTCACAATAAACAGACAAACAGAAACCTTGTGCCTGTTTAGCAGACCTTTTAAACACCTAACAGCCGCGACTAACCTTTCGGAGGTGGTGTATAGAGCTTAATCTCTATAAATTACGAGTTTGTTATTTCTCCACCGGTGAGTCGGTCGCTTTCAGTGCTTAGACTCGCACTGAAAGCGACCGACTTTTAGATATGAAACAGCAATATCATAATGATGATCTTAACAGGGCCTAATAGATACAAATGCTAATAACAGTAGGCCTACGCATTAGCTATTATTAGTAATATGACGTAAAACAATTTAATCTCATTGGCTCATTCTTTATAGATGCTTTAAAATATTATGAGCTCATAATAAAAAGCAGTAGTCATCGATGACGTTGAATAAAATCGATTAAAATCGAAATCGTTCAAAGAGGTCCAAAAAATTGAGATTTAATTTTTTGGCCATATCGCCCAGCCCTAATTTGACCAGGCCATGTCAATAGAAGCTAGCTCTAAACTGTCAAAAACAGTTTTTTTCCCCATGAGAATCATTTCTAAGGTGTGCAAAAATAATTTTATAAGTCTGATTTGAAAAAAAAAAAAAAAAATGTTTTTGTGTTACCAATGGAGGTGGTAGGCTAAATGTTTCAGGACACAGGTAAGTTCATTGATTAATTTGGGCAACCATGCAGTAATAGTTCACAATTATTTACTGTTCCAGTAAGTTAGCTCAATCCCAAATGTTTTATAGTTCATACAAGTTTTGTGTTTTACAGCAGTGTTTTTTCATGCTTTACAAGGCAGCGGTGGTAACTCTGCGTTGGCTGGGCTCAACAGGACAGGGCATTCTACAAAAATAAACCATCATGACAAACAGTTAATTTCCCATTTGAACCTACACCCAAATAAGGTGCCACTTGCAGATCCGTTATCGGGAATACTGTAATGCGAGACACACAGCACTGGACCAACAGGGACCTCACACACCCAAGCACAGTAGCGGTCAGCAGAAAGCGCTCCCAGGACCCATAACAGTGCTAAAAGGGCAGGTTTTGATCAGGCCAAATCCAAAAGTTATTATACAGAATGTAAGCTTGTTTTACATGCTGTCCCTGCAGCATCGAGCACAAACCAGCGCGGCACAACCTCACAGCCAAAGACAAAGACGAAGTAAATAAGGTCAGAGACCGAGCCTAGTTCAGTCCTGACCTTTTTTATATAGGTTTTATATAGGTCAATGGTCCTGACTTTTTTTATCTTAGAGTAGGAACAACCTGGTGTGCACGTCCATACTGCTTCATATGCTTTTGTTTCATCTCGGATCGTTATTGTAACTCAATTTTTGTGTGTTTTAATAAGTCGACTCTTAATGGTGCACATCTCTGCTGCCAGCTTCTATCATCTCTTGGCTTCTCATTGGCTTCAGTTAGGTTCAGGATTGATTTTTTTGTAAAACTCGAGGAGACCTAAAACTCCCTGCCAACAGTCGTGAAGCAGACTGTTGACTCCTTTAAAAACAGTTGAAGATGCTTTTCATTGACCTGGTCTTATTTTATCCTTATTTGTGGTTGTATTTTTATGTGTCTGCTCTCTGTAAAGTAGTACTTGCATACTACTTTATATATATATATATATATATATATAATATATATATATATATATATATATATATATATATATATATATATTTAATTGACTCTTTTGATAAGCTAACTAGTTGGATTTCTTATATATATTTTTTAAATATGTATTATTAATTATTTGTATTTATTAGCTTATTACTCTTTCAACAAAGTAACTTACGAATGACTTTGGAATGACTTTGTAATATTATATACTGTTATTGGCCTTGAAACAGACAAGCTACATATGACTTAAACAGGCTCTAACAATCTAAAATCAACATTAGAAATGTTTCCGTGGCTCATCTGTGTCTCACACAATAAATCTTGTTTGTGGATTTTTGGCTTAAAAAGTAACTTATTTTTTGTTAACTAATATAATTACAAGTATTTTCACAGTAAACTGCTACACTAGATTGCTCAAACTTGTGATGATTACAGTGATTAAATATTACTTTTTATTATTACTTACTTTTGTTACACCCAACTCTGCTTCTGAGATTAATTTCTGATCATTTAGTGGAATGAGTCTGGTGAAGGTGTGTGCTGTACTTGGCCCCGACCTGTTTAAACATTACTTTAGATTCAGTGCTACTTTAGGAACTTTGGCTGGGAAGTATAGGATTGTTTTGACAAAAATGCTTGATACTGCATTAATATGTTTTTGGATGTTGCCAGCTCCAACACAATTGAGTCAAATAAGAACGGGAATATAAGACATTATAGTGTATAAGTTGAGACGAGGACACTGACCTTAAAGCGGGGGTCCTGCGCGTCTCTTACCCCGTCGTAGTAGAAGTGGTCCCCCAGACTCAGGATGAAGTCCAGGCCCTGCTCCTGGTTCAGTCTGCCCAGCTCCTGAGCTACAGCGACCTGGTGCTGTGTGTGGTACGGAGCGAAGGGAACGCCGCCCCAGTCTGCCAGCACCGCCACGTTCAGGGAGTCTGCAAGAGGTCACACAGAGGTCATACAGCGGCCTGTGCTGTGTGTGATACGGAGCGAAGGGAACGCCGCCCCAGTCTGCCAGCACTGCCACGTTCAGGGAGTCTGCAAGAGGTCACACAGAGGTCACACAGAGGTCATACAGCGGCCTGTGCTGTGTGTGATACGGAGCGAAGGGAACGCCGCCCCAGTCTGCCAGCACCGCCACGCTCAGAGAGTCTGCAAGAGGTCGTACAGAGGTCATACAGAGGTCACACAGAGGTCGTACAGAGGTCACACGCTCGGCAAGAGGTCGTACAGAGGTCACAAGCTCTGAGTCTGCGATCAGCACTATGTCTCCAGGACTGATGTTCCTCCTCTGTCTTATTCACTTTTGTCGCTCCTGCGTAATCGGTAAGTATTCTGAGATCCATCTCTCCAGAATATCTCTGCCATGTATTGTACTTGTCTCCACTTTTTCTTCAGGTACAGATCTGGCCTTTGAAATAATCCAGCTTTAATGTCAATATGTGATTTGGTGTGAGGGCTTCTGGATCATTTGGATCATCAGAGACTGCAGGTCTGTCATTCAAGATGGCCTCGGCTTCACATAATAAAGTTTGAAGAACTTCATCGTCCTGAGTTAAGCACATTTCTGACCGAATGAATCAAACGCTCCCAGAAACCTGTTTGGTGTGAAGCTGCAGGTGTATTCAAATTAGCCAGACTTTCTTTGAGCTCCCTGTTTGCTCCCACAAAGTTTGTGCCTTTATCTGACCTGATGGAGGAGACTGAGCCATGTCTGCAAACAAATCATCTGTCTGCACTGATGCAGGAATCAGCATTCACTGTGTTTGCAACCTCCAAATGGACAGCACAGCTGGTCAGGCAGGTAAAAATGACTCAATATCTTTTGATTAGGCTCCTGCCTTTTTTACGTCGATGGGGCCAAAAAAGTCTACTCCGACATCAGTAAATGAAGCTTTGTCTGGCATTATTCTTTCCAGAGGCAGATTGACCATTTTTTGTCACGTCAACTTTCCTCTACTTCATCTACATGTAATACAGTCAGACAAAATCTTTCAAATCATAATTTCTTTTTAGATTTCTGCAATACAATGGTTTTGTGGTAAGTTTACATTCTGTTCTTTGAAAATTAGCTCTATACAATCATCAATTAATGCTGCAGAATTATTCATTACATTCGTGAACTTGATGTCTTCACTAGACATATCCTTTTGCATCTTCCTTTGATGTTTTTTTCATTGAAATCATGATCATACTGTTGAATCAGCATGTTTTCAAGATGCTCTTCAGATATTCTGTTTACAGTGACAGCAGCGCTTGTGCTCTCACAACTAAGTGGACCATTAATGACCCATCCAACTCTGGTACGAACAGCTTCACTGTAATGAATTAATGTAGTTTCTACAATACATTTTTACAATAGCAACTTGTTTTTGCGAACTGCATTATTTACCTGTAAATTGCAATGCAGTGTGGGAAAAAAAGCCATCACAGTTAATAAACACATTTTTTTCCACAAAATGTTGTGAGCCTGTGCTTGGCTGTATATGAGAGCACATTACAGATAAACGTTTTCTTTTCAAATGTTTTGTGCACAACACAGGACAGTTAGCACAGACGCAGAGGAGCCTGAAGCTGCTGAACTGAATTAGTGACTTACTCTGCTAAAGAGTAAGTCACTAATTTTCAACTTTTCACCATACTTTATAATAAAGATTGTAGGGGACTTACGTTTTTGTACAAAAAAAAATTGGTAAGCATCCTGAGAAATTGTAAAAAAGAGTGTTATTATAAATTATTAGAGCAGCAAAAAGATAATATAAAGGGAACATGGCATGTGATTAATAGAGTAATAAAAACGAGTAATAAAAAACGTGAAATTTCAAATTACTTTGTACATAATAATGCAAGAATTGAAGCTGTCGAAGAAATTGTCGATGGGTTCAATAATTATTTTGTTAATGTGGGC
Source organism: Mugilogobius chulae (assembly GCA_038363315.1). NCBI lineage: Eukaryota > Metazoa > Chordata > Actinopteri > Gobiiformes > Gobiidae > Mugilogobius > Mugilogobius chulae. Next base: position 16,514,595 of record CM076415.1, on the reverse strand, counting down.
AATAACTTGGCTTGAATTTTCATGTACATTGATGTACATGAAAATTGATTTCCATCTGAGGCAATCAGCAGAAATCCCAAAACATTCTTTCTCAATCCAACAAGTGAAAAAGAGATTGTCAAAGTGGTAAAACAATTCAAACTAAAAACATCTAAAGACTCAGAGGGCATAGACATGAGAATTACAAAGAATACAATTGAACTCATTGCACAACCACTATCATACATATATAATCAATCATTTAAAACGGGTGTATTTCCAGAAAAAATTAAAGTAGCTGTTGTTACTCCAATATACAACTGGTGAAAACACTTATTCTCCGACTACAGACCAATTTCAGTACTTTCTCAATTCTCGAAAATAAATGAAAAAATATTTGTACATAGAATAGATACATTTTTAGAAAAATTTGAACTTCTTAGTGACCAACAGTATGGATTTAGTAAAAATCGTTCCACCTCTATGGCTGTAATGGAGCTGATTGAAAACTTATCCACATCAATTGATTCTAAGAAACACTGTGTGAGCATCTTTATAGACTTAAAAAAGGCTTTTGACACACTCGACCATAAAATATTACAGAATTAGAAAAAAATGGTGGTCACACCAGATACTGACTGGTTCTGAGTCCCCAGACCGCAAATAAAGCAAAAACAAAATGCACATTTCAGGGTGGCCTTTTATTGTGGGCAGTATAAGGTACACCTGTGCACTAATCATGATGTCAGATCAGCATCTTGATGTGGCACACCTGTGAGGTGGGATGGATTATCTCAGCAAAGCAGAAGTGCTCACTATCACACATTTAGACAGATTTGTGAACAATGTTTGAGAGAAATGGTAATATTGTGTATCTGGAATGAATTTTAGATCTTCAAGTCCATCTCATGAAAAATGGGAGCAAAAACAGTGTTGCGTTTATATTTTTGTTGAGTATAATAATAATAGTGGCTAAGTCCTATTTGTGAAAGAGAAACTCTTCTCACCTGACCTACCTGGTAAAATATTTAATGAATAAATAAAAAGGTCAGTTAAATACATAGTGATAAAAGAGCAGGCAAAAAGATGTGTATGTGTATCAAATACAAAATATCTAGGGCAAAATCAGATCTCTTCCTAAAGGTGCACTGTGTAACCTTTTCATAAAAAATTGACTTTGACAAATGCCTTTGTCTTTGTTAAATGGTTACTAACTAAATAATAAAAATGTGTATATTTGTTTCCACTGTAAGTTGACTTTTACTGCCACACAATGTTTTTTTTGGCTTGTAGGAGGGCCTCTTTTTGTATGTTTACTTGGAAAAGATCTTTTTGCTGTATTTTTTCATATTGGGGCATAAAGCCTGTATATTTCCATTGAGAATGTCACAATGCATTCAATTAAATTCAAAAGACTTTATTTATCCCCAGGGGGCCAACGTAAAGTTTTAACTTTCTGTTTCTATTGAATTGCGTGGTCAACTTTTCACCTCCAAAAAGTTACACTGTGCACCTTTAAAATGATAGATTGAGTGTTGTGAGACTCATTCATTAGGAAAAAGTATTTATCATTAATCATCAGTGCCCAGATTTACCACTGACAAACAGAAAATCCTGATATTTCTAAATTTGAACAGTTGAGCTGTGTCAATAATGCACTTTTCTGTGCCCAAGAGCTCTTAAAATGCACCAGAATGCAGGAAATAATGTCTTTTAGTTCAAAAATTTTTCACCTCCACAGGTGCCCACCCCCTTTCAAAATCACTGACCATGTTAGCAGTATTGTAGGCTTACAGGACCAAGTCATAATGGTTGTGTGGATAAGAGTGAAATGCTTTGCAGTTTTAGTGATCTTCCTTGCATTTATAAATTGTTTTGTAAGCCGCAGGGGCTTCATCGGCATGGATTGCCACAATATTATACTAAATTTACTATAGACTTGCAATTTCTGAGTGCCACCCTTGCCATGCTAAAATGTCTAGACACGCCACTGCCCCCCCCCGATCTTAATCCGAGCGGTGTTCTGTTACTGGACTTCTGTGCTAGCCACAGTTTGTTCATAACGAACACCATGTTCCAGCACAAGGGTGTCCATCAGTGCACGTGGCACCAGGACACCCTAGGCCGGAGGTCGATGATCGACTTTGTCGTCGTGTCATCTGACCTTCGGCCGTGTGTTTTGGACACTCGGGTTAAGAGAGGGGCGGAGCTGTCAACCGATCATCACCTGGTGGTGAGTTGGATCCGCTGGCAGAGGAGGAAGCCGGACAGACTTGGCAGACCCAAACGTATCATGAGGGTCTGTTGGGAACGTCTTGCCGAGTCCTCTGTCAGCAGGGCATTCAACTCACACCTCCGGGAGAGCTTCTCCCAGCTCCCGGGGGAGACTGGGGACATTGAGTCTGAGTGGACCATGTTCTCAGCCTCCATTGTCAATGCGGCTGCTCAGAGCTGTGGTCGCAAGGTCTCAGGTGCCTGTCGTGGCGGCAATCCCCAAACCCGGTGGTGGACACCGGAAGTAAGGGATGCCGTCAGGCTGAAGAAGGAGTGCTACAGAGCCGTGTTGGCTTGTAGTACTCCTGAGGCAGTTGAAAAGTATCTGCAGGCCAAGCGTGCCGCAGCTCGTGTGGTCGCAGAGGCAAAAACTCGGGACTGGGAGAGGTTTCGGGGAGGCCATGGAGGAGGACTATCGGTCGGCCTCAAAGAAATTCTGGTTTACAGTGCGGGTGGAGAGCTGCTGACTTCGACTGGGGATGTTGTTGGACGGTGGAAGGAATACTTTGAGGGTCTCCTCAATCCCACTGCCACGTCTTCCGATGAGGAAGCAGAGACTGAGGACTCGGGGGGAGGCTCACCCATCACCCAAGCTGAAGTCACTGAGGTTGTCAATAAGCTCCTCGGTGGCAAGGCTCCGGGGGTGGATGAGATCCGTCCTGAGTAACTCAAGTCTCTGGATGTTGCGGGACTGTCTTGGCTGACCCCGGATAAAGCGGAAGAAAATGGATGGATGGATGGATGGACTGGCCCCAACATGACCACAAGTCTGAGTTAGTGTAGATGTGGTTGAGGTGGTGACAGGCAGCATAGGGCGTTTGGATGCATTTTCATGTCCAATGTGAAGAACAGACACTGCATTCTTTACTTGTATGCCCAGTTTTCAAACATCCACAACAAATTAATATTTCTTCAATGAAATTAACTTTGTCTTTGTGTGCCTTTTCTTTTAAATTAAAACATTTTCCAGAGTATGATTGCTCAGTGAACAAAATGAACAGCTGTGATTTGCAGAAGACTTTTTTTATTTGTTGTAATTTTGTTTACAGCTGTAATATTGGTTGCAAAACTACCCTTTTTTTCTTTGTTTTATATAGTTGTTGGAGATCTTGGGTGTGGAGTGCTGTGGATCTTAAATGTTTCCAAAAAGTGGGTCAAATGCTCTTTTGACTTGTTTTTCAATAAATGAAACCAGATCTGTAAACAATGCTCTCCTGAAGGTCACATGCCACAACTTTCAATTTATAAGGCGGCTTTAACATGATGTTTCTCATGTTTGCTGGTAATTCAAGGTCTTTTATGTTTACAATATGTTCAGTTAGGTTTAATCCTCTGAGCGCCGTTTTGTCTTCACCTTTTATTGGCCAGTTGTTTATCTTTTCCATTAGGGCTGGGCGATTTAGCCAAAAATCATAATTGCGATTTTTTCCAGGAAATATTGCGATTGCGATTTTTTTGCGATTTTCTCCCACAGCATAAAAACATGAGCAAAAGTAACACAAAATCAACAGTTTGTTATAAGAATTGTTACATTTTGCTAGAAATGTACTTGTGAAATGATTTTTGACTAAATTAGATCCAGTGTTGGGTGTAACTTAGTTACTGTAATTACATGTTTGAGTAACTAGTAGTGTAACTTATTTACTGTGAAAAGACATGTAATTTACTGAATTTGAATCCAAGCAACTCTTTTGTTGTTTGCCTTTGTTTAAATGCCAATGATACAATTTTAAATCCCATTTTTGATTGATGTTTGCAATAATGCACACAAAATAATCCAAAAGTAATAACTAAGTTACTCCCTTAAGGCAATTACTACTGTACTACTGTAACACATTTTCAAAAAGTTAAAAGTGAGTAACTAATTACTTTTTCAATACATTTCCCCCAACACTGATTAGATCAACAAGATTAATTAACTAATTTAATTATGAAGGTGGATAAAACTATAGGCTATAACCTAACCAGCTCTGCTTTTTACAGACATGAACCAGTTATACTGGAAAATTCATTCACTGTTCATTTTTATTTAAGTTCAAATAAGTGATATCTGTAACTTGTATTTAATTCCAGAGCTACTCAGTGTAAAATGGGCTTTCATATCCAAGCTAAGTTTGTTCCCCTTTAACTTTACGCACACGGCTCTCGGCTGCTGCTGCTGCTGCTGCTGCTGCTGCTGCTGCTGCTTCTCCTCCTCTCCGTCTCTGCCACTCACTCGCTCATCCCCCGCTCCACATATGGGACAGAAGGCAGGACGATTACCTGTCCCTGTCCACGCAGAGAACCGGAGTGCTCCGTGTTTGGAATTAAATAGTTTATCCTTCGTTTCGCAGCGCGTCACCGCGGACTACTTCATGTTACAGCGCGGACTCGTAATGCGGTGGGATTTCGTAGTCAGTGGCACACGCACATACGCACTAAAAGGCAAAGAGAGGCGATAGAAATCCACCCGAAACCGCTATTATGTCTATGTTTCGTGTCACTAACGAAGAGAGTCCGCGGAGTGAGTGAAGAAAAGAGAGAAAGAAGGCAGTACAGCACTGGCTCCGGGCTCATATCGTTCACCGCCGCTTTAAGCCTAAATCCTTCGCTGTAGTTTTGACAAGAGCACAGTTTTACACCGGTGAGCCTGGTACTGTCATTACATGTCGTCGATCTCATGCGCACACGAATTACAGAGAGAAAAGTGAAGCACAAGTCACGGAGGTGTCGGTGGAGTGTAACATGAAGCTGCAGACCGGAGGCGCTGCAGTCACACGGCCGCACTCACACGCAGCGCTTCAATTACTTCCAAAACAAAACGCACGTGGGCAATAATCGCACGTCTCTGCGATTACATAATCGCGTCTTGTCATATCGCGATATAATTGCAAATGCGATTAATCGCCCAGCCCTATTTTCCATGTATGCATGTGCTGATTTATGCTCATTTCCAAAATGCTCTACAAGAGGATTTTTGCTGACAACTGTGGACAAGGTCTCTCGGCCCTCCTGGTGCAATAGTTCGAGAAAGTGCAGACAGTCGCTTAGATCTGGTGTCTTAGCCTCTACACCATTCTAGAATGCTCTTTAAACGATTTCTATTGGAGAGGACCAACATGGCACAGTGGTGAGAGCAACATTTTCCTTTGGCACAAGGATTTAATTTCACTGTTGAAGACATTGTGCTTAGTGACATGAATTCATACCGTCAGAAACATTGGTGTTGGGTAATTTGGACATTTTTGAGACTTTACAGCCACACGGAAAGCACTGACGCCCAAAACACAAACCTTTGCATTTGCAACAGCAAGTAGCGTTTCAGGTTCCAGCTGTTCCTTTTGTCTTTTCAACTCACTTTCCATTTTATTTTTTCCTCCTGTGCCTCAATTTCATGTTTTTTGTTCAAAGCTGCAACGCGTTCTATTAATGCAGCTTTATCAGCCTTGGCTTTGAGGCGCATTGAAAGATGCGTTGCATTTGAAAGCGCATTGACTTTTTAGCGCTCACATTAGACACTGTCCTGAGGATTTATATCATCCGGACAAGATGAACAGGATCTTCTTGACTGTCCATTTTTGAACACGTTCAACACATTCATTTTAAGTAGACATTTTATTTGCAAAATACTTCTTCAAGTTCACATGTGTACCAGGGCCATATGTGTGCAGACCTTTAGAAGCTTGAGTAAACCTGCTGTGCCACATTCTGATGACTTCATCACAAACAGCAGCGCATGACCAGACACACTGAACAGGTGACTCACTGGAAATGAGGTGTGGTATAGCAAAGGAAGGATTTCCAGAAGAAAAGAGACATAGTGCACCTTTACACACAAAACATGTTTGACTGGAATATATTTTAGTATTAAACTTTATTGTTTTAAAAGTATTTAATGTGATAGTACTTGTGGTAAACATTTTATATAATTTTACGGCACTCAAGATGCAGTTTGTAAGGAAAAATCAAAAAATAGAAGTTGAAAATATGGAGAAGTAATGTGTACACAGAGTACATTTTCAGTGGTCTGCCCAATGTGCTACCATTTTTGAATATATTTCCATTCATGGAGCTAAGGAGCAAATTTTCAGCCTGGCAGACTATGTCCGCTTTGCCGCGCTCATCAATCATCTCCTCTACGTCATCCTGCACCAATCACAGCCTGTCCAGTGGCTCAATCCCTGCACAGCTCAGCCAATCAGCTGCAGCTCTCATCTCCTCGCACCCTTCAGTCTATTGGAGCATCAGGGCTCAATTCAAAAGAGCAGTTCTAATTCCTCAGTTTGCTGATGGCTCTTGCAAGCGCATGTTGTCCGCCTTATCGCATCTCACAACCCTCTACCTCCCCCATCACGGCCTCTTCACCACCACCAGTGTCTAGACTCAATACTTTTCCTGCCGGGACATAAGCATCAAAGCTGTATTAATAAATAACTTCATTAATCGCATAATTTTGTCTGTTCAAATCTGTCTAGGTTGAATTAACACCACACTGGAAGTTACTGCTGCATATGTGTTAAGGCTCATGCATATTGTGTGCTAAAACAACAAAAAGACAACTGTACTCTAAACCCATTCTCTGGCTTTGTTGTCAAAATAGTCATAGAGAAACAATTTAGATACAACTGACAAGTTTTCTGTCAGCTTGTAATCTTGTAATCAAAACTAAACACTGTGAAGAATATAAAAATGCTATCACAATCCCGTGATGTCACACTGCATCACGTTCACCAAAATTGACTTCATCTTAAACATTTTACATAAGATTTTTGGGAGAAAAAAAAAATGCGCTAGTATTTTAAACCGATTATATAGAAAAATACAATAAATCAACCACATCAAAACAAGAGTAGGCCTACTGTACCTGTTACTGCAGTGTGTCCCAGGAGCCAGCAGCCGGACAGGAACAGCAGCAGGCACCTCCACATGGCTCAAGTCAGGCTACAACAGCAGTTAGTCAGATTACAGTAAACCAGGCTACAACAGCAAGTAAGTCAGGCTACAACAGTTAGTCAGGCTACAACAGCTGTAAGTCAAACTACAACAGCAGTAAGTCAGGCTACAACAGTTAATCAGGCTACAACAGCATTAAGTCAGGCTACAACAGCAGTAAGTCAGGCTACAACAGTTAATCAGGCTACAACAGCAGTAAGTCAGGCTACAACAGCAGTAAGTCAAATTACAACAGCAGTAAATCAGGCTACAACGGCAGTAAGTCAGACTAGCACAGGATTAAGTACGTGGTAAGACCAGTGCACTACAAAGTGAAACTTGGGCAGAGCACTTCCTTCTTGTGAACGTCACCAGAAAAAGGAAACTGCACTCTGATGTGTCACTCAAACACAAACAACAGTCATGCTACACAGCTAAACTTTATATTACGTCACAATTTCCAGTAATAACGTGCTCTTTCTTCTGGTGAATTGGTAAGATACATCCTTGGATATCACTTTGAAAACAGAATTTACTCACTTGTTTTGGATTGCCCCTGCTTTCTGAAGTTAATATTTCCTTTTGGTTTATTCATTTACAGAAAAAGGTTGGACTTTGGCATAGGTGACATTTACTATTATTAAATCATTCAGTCAGTTTATACTTGACATGTGTCTGCGCTCAAACAGACATTACCTGTGTTTTTCCTGTCTGCGAGTCCCATGACACTTTCAGAACTGTAAAAAAAAAAAAAAAAACTGCTTCTCCTGGTGTCAAAAACTGGTTTGACTTGTCTGACTCTAACTAAAGGAAATACAATTATACTTTCAATAGAATTGACACAATTGAAGTGTTCTTTTTTTACTTCAGAAATTCAATTACTCAACTTATCAGAAGATTATTTCTGTTCTACAATGATTCTTTTCAAAAACACTTTAAAAGTCTTCTGTTTAAATGATCTGTTTTGACCTCCACTCAGTGTGTTTCCATAAGATCATCTGCAAACCGGGTCACTAGGGGGGCTGTGAGAATCAGGTCTGCTCACACTGTGGTTGTTTGTTTCGCCCTTCTTAGTTTAATGTCTGCTTTGACCATGTTTTGTCCCTTCTTAGTTTAATGTCGACTTTGACCGTGTTTTGTCCCGTCTTGGTCAAAGCAGACATTAAACTACATATGTGGAGGTGCTGTGTTGAAATGCTCAACTGCTGTGTTGCCTCTGCGTGTAGGCCTATATGATATAAATGTTGACTTTTTGTGCTAAAGGTTTTAAATGTTGATTGTAAATAGTTTTGTATGCTTTTTAGGGTAACCGGGGGGGGGGGGGGGGGGGTGATTGAGTGCTTCCTGTTGTCACCAACCACTTATCCCCGTCCTCTTGCTAATATTTAGCTGTGATTACCCAAAAATATCAGTTTCTGAGTGAAACAAGTAGATCAAATTGAAAGGTCATTAGTTGGCAGTTTGCTTTGAATCGAAAGGTCAAAACCTTTGTCAGTAAAAATGTGTGATATGAAGTAAAAATGTGTGATATGAAGTAAAAGTCAAACATTGAGGCAGAAATGTGATAAATAATTTCAAACAAATCTAATAAATGAGACATTCTTTAGGTTTTTATTTTTGTTTAGCTTGAAAAGGTTAAACAAAATCGAATCAAAAACAGAGATTGATCAGAATGAGGAAAACATTTGTGATTATATTTTTTCCCAGATCGCCCAGCCCTAAGTAGAATTCATAATTGTCATGTGGCCACTTTGCAACAAAGAGTCATTTAAAACCTGCTGCTGTTACAGTTGTGCTTTATACAGTGCCTTGCAAGAGTATTCAATCCCCTTGAACTTTTTTACATTTTCTTTTATTATGACCACAAAATATACAGTGTTTCACTGAAACTTTGTGTGAAAGACCAATACTAAGTTGCACACATTTGTGACGTTGAAGGACAGTCATACATGATTTTTTTTTTTTGTTACAAATAAAAAGCTGAAAAGTAGGCGTGCAAAATTATTCAACCCCTCTGAGTCAATATTTTGTGGAACCGCCTTTTGCTGCAATTACAGCTGCAAGTCTCTTTGGGTATGTTTCTACCAGCTTTTCCACATCTTGAGAGTGAAATTTTTGCCCATTCTTCTTTGCAAAATAGCTCCAGCTCAGTCAGATTAGATGGAGTGTGTTTTTGAACAGCAGTTTTCAGATCTTGCCACAGATTCTCGATTGGATTTAGGTCTGGGCTTTGACTGGGCCATTCTAAGACGTGAATATGTTTTGTTTTAAACCATTCCACTGTAGCCTTGGCTTTATGTTTGGGGTCATTGTCCTGTTGAAAGATAAACCTCCGCCCCAGTCTCAAGTGTTTTCAGACTCCAATAAGTTTTCTTCCAATATTGCCCTGTATTTGGCTCCATCCATCTTTCCATCAACTCTGACCATATTCCCTGTCCCTGCTGAAGAAAAGCATGCCCAAATCATAATGCTCCCACCTCCGTATTTAACCGTGGGGATGGTGTATTTAAAGTCATGAGCAGTGTTAGGTTTCTGCCACACATAGCGTTTTGCATTTTGGCCAAAAAGTTCAATTTTGGTCTCATCTGACCAGAGCACCTTCCTCCACATGGTTACTGTGTGTCCCCCGCATGGCTTTTGGCAAAGTGAAAATGGGATTTCTTATGGCTTTCTTTCAGCAATTCCTTTCTTCCATAAAGGCCAGATTTGTGTAGTGCACGACTAAAAGTTGTACTGTTGACAGATTCCCCAACCTGAGCTGTAGATCTTTGCAGTTCCTCCAGAGTCACCAAGGGCCTATTGGCTACATCTGTGACCAGTTCTCTCCTTGTTCGGACTGTAAGTTTAAGTGTATGGCCTGGTCTAGGTAGATTTGCAGTTGTGCCATACTCCTTTCATTTATGGATGATGGTGTAAACAGTGCTCCATGAAATGTTTAGAGCCTTGGAAATGTTTTTATAACCTAATCCTGCTTTTTACTTGTTCACAACTTTTTCCCTGACCTGTCTGGAGTGTTCTTTGGTCTTCATGGTGCTGACTGCTCCCCAATACTCTCAAACAAACCTCTGAGGTTTTTACAGAACATCTACATTTATACTGAGAGTAGATTACACACAGGTGGACTCTATTTATTTGTTAGGTCAACATTGGAACCTTCTAAAGCCTCTAAAAGCAATGTGTTGCACTCAGAAAAAAGGAGGTTGAATAATTTTGCACGCCTACTTTTCAGGTTTTTATTTGTAAAAAAAAAAAAAATAGATCATGCATGACTGTCCTTCCACTTCACAATTGTGTGCAACTTAGTGTTGGTCTTTCACACATGCAAAGTTTCAGTGAAATATGTTTGATTTTTATGGTCATAATAAGAGAAAATGTAAAAAAGTTCAAGGGGGTTGAATACTTTTGCAAGAGGCCGGGCTTATTATTTGTGCAGTCTTGAACAGGAAGTCAATGGACTTTTGTGTTTGACAAGTAACAAAAGGTGAATCAGGGGTTTACTACTAAACACATTGAACACAGTTTGGTTAAAGGAGAAGTATTCTGTGTTTTCAGTTAATAGAGACGGAGACAGCAGTCCTTGCTAGATTTTGGAACAAAAACATATTTCTCAATATATTAAATGACAATATATTTCATGATAATTCATATATTGTGGCATTTTCATAGCAATATATGATACTATATATATTTTGTAAAATATATTTTATATGGAAGTAATATATATTTCAGTATATGAAAATACTGCAATTATTGCCACTTTCGTATATTGAATAAATATAAAAATATACTCTGGAATATATTGCTATATATATAAAAATATATCTTACATTATACACGATTATATATTGTACTAGATATTAAGATATATTTCATAATCAATAGGATTATATATTTTAAGAAGCATTATAAATATATGACATAATATACTTTATTATATGCAATAATAGATTCAAACTTAATATACTTTGCAATACATATATATATATATATCTTACATTATATGAAATTATATGTAAAACTATGACTATTTCAATCCTTTATTTCAAAATATTTTGAACAATGCATCAATCTACTACCATCAAATTGAGAGGTTTATTTCAAAACTAAAAGTGATTATGAAGTCAGACACAGTCAAACTCAGACAGCAGACACAGAGTTAGCTAAGTCCTTAGCAAATGTCCACAGCTAATGTCTATTGGGCTTGTCCATGTGTCTGGAGGTTCTTCCTGTGTCACAGCAGACTGTTCTGTTGTCTCCATTAGTAAATTTACACTATAAACTGAAAGTAACCAAACGGATCCATGCAAAATACATGGGCCTAAAGGGCATTGGTAGCTTTAGCATTAGCTCGGTGTTCGCGCATTAGCTTTTAGCGGCCGCTTCAGTCTATTTGGACACTTGGCTTTCATCCAGCGGCCTGTCCAGGCTTCACTCAGGGCCGTCGGGCTCCGCGATGTCCCATCGGGTCCGAAAAAGAGGGATGAATAATCCAACCACGAATGTTCGTTCCACTGAGGGCTGATTTAAACTTCCCCGTTGGGTGAAGTCCTGGCAAGGGCTGCCATTGGAGCTTCTCTTCTGAACTAATCAGGTTCCAGGTGCGTCTAGTCAGTTGCACCAATCACAACCAGATCACAGATCAGCTGTGCGTTTTGATGCTAGGTGACTTTTGCGCGTAGAAGCACGAAAACAGCACGAACACGGCGCAACTGTTGTTGCAAGCTTTCTGATTGGCTACCGGAAGCCCTGGAGAAAAAACAAGAGACAGAAGATCCAATGGCAGCCCTTGCCTGGACTTCAACCAACGGAGAAGCTTAAATCAGCCTTAAGAAGTTAGACCTGGCCGAGGTCCGCGCCATGTTTACTCCGGTCTAGAAGAACAGCAAATAGTGGACTATTTGAGAAAGACAGCAACATTAACTAGTGATTTAAGGTACGAAATAGAAAATTATTGTAATATTTAGCTGTCTCTGTGGCTTTGTTTGTCATAATTCTTTCACAATTGTAAGTAATTACAGCTTACAAGCTAACCTCCAAACTAAGACTATAAAACACGTCTCAATCATAATTTTAAGTTTATTAACACAAAATGTTGTACCACATAAGATATAAAGTCGTCCTGTGAAGTTTATTATTCGCAAATTCCAGTTTTCAAGAGTGTATGCGTTCCCTTAAGGAGGGGATGCGTTTTTCGGCAGGCAGGCATTTTTCGGCATGTTCCTGGACGCTATTCAAATTGCGGCCTGCTAAACAATATGATGTGGCCCACCATGGTAAAATGGGCCATGAACTGGACCACATTGTAAAGAAGCCTGGGAAACACTGTATCTTTACAGTGAACAGTGGTGGATACAACAACATAATGCTAAGGAAAAAAAGACTGGCTCATCATAGTAAAGTGAGTCAGGGACTGGGCCACATTTCTTGATTAGATCTGGTATTCAGTAGCCTGTAGTACTTTTAAATCAACTTAATCAACTAAAATACCCACTGATAAGTTTTGATCTGGTCCACAAATATTGCTCTAGGCCTGTACCAAATTGTGTTTCATCTTGAATTAGCACAAATGTAGACCTAGGTTTAGCCAAGGGGTATTTGTTTGATACCAGTACATCCTAGATGAAGGCATTTAAAAAAATAACAAACAATTCAGCAGGAACAGGTAGTTAGCTGAAGCTGATGTGAGATTGAGACACAACAATGAGGAATTATCACAATAATTTAACAATTGCATATGGAAATTATATTTGCATGAGCATCAATACTGAGATTTTAAAGAGTTAATATCCACTTATCAGTATTGGGTAACACTTTAAAGTACTGCCCGCTAGTTAATGGGTAACTACGGGGGTAGTTACTGGCACTTCTGGTGTTAGTACCAGTGGTACTTACTGGTAACTACAGTGGTACTTGTAGTGGTACTTAGAGTCACAAGTACTGGTAACTAAAGTGACAGTTACCGGCAAGTTAAGTATTACTTATAGTGATAGTTACTGGTAATTACTGGTACTTTTGTGGTACTCTTGGAGTGATAATTAGGGATTATGGTGGCATCAGTTGTACTAATTAGTGGTACTTATACCTCTAGTGATGCTTAATTGTGTACTTGGTGGCTCTATTTGTGATGCTACACAAACAAGGTTAAGACTGTTATGAAATAAGTTTTACTGCAAATATTGTGTATAACACAGATTATGATAAAAAATCAAACACTGGGCAATCTAATACAAAGAGACACCTCTTAATTATGCTCACAGCCACAACAGATATGAAACACATTAACAATTTACAAAATGTTTATCGACAAACCCCCCAAAAATATTTACATACTACAGCTGGTTAAGCTTTAAACAGTAGTTACTAGTAAATAATGTATTGAGCACATGCTAAATTACAATAAAAGTTGGTAGTAGTTAAAAAAAAAAAAAAACACTGACAGCTGGTCTTCTTGTACAGTTTAATACAGTGGTACTTAACTGGTTACTGCATTAATTAACGGTTAATTAACACTGACAGCGGGTCGTATTTTAAAGTGGACAATGTGGTACTTCACTGCCAGTTACTACAATAATTGATAGTGTAACAGGTATGGTCTTACACATGTCCTGAGCGGGAGTCGAACCCGGGTCTCCCACGCGACGGTCAACCTGACAAACGCATTGAGCTAAAGGGTGTGCTCCACTTGGCCCAGTTTGTTTGTGGGTACTTATACCTGAGGGAGTGAGTTTATCCCCTACTACCACACTTCTCCGACCTGGTCCCTCAATTACTATTGTAACTGACAGTGAAGTACCACATTGTCCACTTTAAAATACAACCCGCTGTTAGTGTTAATTAACAGTTAACTAATACAGTAACTACCAGTGAAGTACCACTGTATTAAACTGTACAAGAAGACCAGCTGTCAGTGTTTTTTTTTTTAACTACTACCAACTTTTACTGTAATTTAGCGAGTGCTCAATACATTATTTACTAGTAAGTACTGTTTTAACTTTAACTTTAACTTTATTGTCCACCGAAGTGGAAATTTGTCTTTGGTTCACCATCACATACACAGACAGTCAACAATTCATCATTAAATACAATTCATACATCTTAAAAGAAAAGACGTGTGCTGCACATACACCATTCCATCAGTGTCTATTTAACAAGCTGACAGCATTTGGCACAAATGAACCTTTGAACACCTTTTTTGTTGCCAGAGGCATTCTATATCTGCGCCCTGACGGCATCAGCTTAAACTCGCCACATAGAGGATGCTCAATGTCTCTAGTGATAGACATGGCATCCTGAGCACAGCTGACTGGTAAAGAAGCTCAATTTTTGCCTGGTCTTTGCCGATTATCTTCCCAGCATTCTTAACTATTCTGTTCAGCTTGTTCTTATTGGCCACTGTCAGATAACCAAACCAAACAGAGATGTTAAAGACAAGAACACTTTGAATCAGGCTGACATAGACTTTTTCCAGGATGTGTGAGCTCACTCCAAAGCCTCTAAGCTTCCTGATCATGTAAAGTCTTTGACTGCATTCTTATAAATTCCATCCACATTTTGAGTGAAGCTTAGCTTGTCATCAATACATGTTCCCAGATACTTAAAGCTGCTCACTCTCTCAACAACCTGATCAGCGATGGAGAGGGTCTGAGCAGGGCCTGGATTATTTAAGATGAGCTCTTTGGTCTTGTCTACATTAATAATTAAAGAATGCTGTTTGCAAAATTCTTCAACCATTTTCACCTGAGACACATAGTTACAGTTAACATTCTTGCCAAAAAGACCAACTATGGCCATATCATCAGCATATTTAAAGAGCCGAACGTTACTGTCCTTGATCTGCAGTGCATTAATGTACAGAGAAAACAAAATAGGTGATGACACACAGCCCTGTGGTGCTCCTGTATTTAAAATGATTTCCTCCGACTCAGAACCATTCACATGCACCTTCTGAGGTCGGTCAGTCAAAAAGTCTCTAAACCAGTGAATCAACCCTCCGTTCACCCCAGAGAGGAGAGCTGTCTGAGCAAAATGTCAGTTTTCATTGTATTGAAAGCAGAGGTCAGATCAATAAATAAAATCCGTGCGTATGCACCCCTCTGCTGCAGAATGACTGGCCACCAGTATTAATTAGAGTCAGGGTGGCATCCTCAGTCCCTCTACAAGGTCCGATAGGCAAACTGGAGAGGGTCGAGTTGATCTTTTACTGCCGTGGCTAGATGTCTACAGACCACTCTCTCCATGCATTTCCCTAATACACGAGGTAAGTGCGACCGCGTCGGGAAATTATCATAGCCTTGGAACCTGGCTTTTTTGGGTAACGGCTTAATAAACCGACGTCTTCCACATAGTTGGAACTGTGCAAGTATCGAGCAGGGTCTGAACAGGGTTGTTAGAGGCTCTTTAGCTGACCTGAGCACACTTTTAGAACACGTCCTGCCATAGCCGTCAGGGCCAGGTGCCTTATGAGGGTTAATATGTGACAGACAGCCTTGCCACATCACCACGGACAACTGAATAATGTTGGTCTCTGGATACATTTGCACAAACAGCATAAGCCTTTCCTTTGGCATCTGTAGAGTCAAAACGACTGTAGAAAAAGATTCAGTTAATTAGCAAAAGTAAGACTGTCCCTCCATCAAGCAGCTCCCTCAGCCTTTTTGATCTGCTCACATTTAGTTAAATTACCCAGTCACTTGCTGACTCTACAGTACCACCTACAAGCTATCAGAGTACCAGCCTAAGATAGTACCTTTGTACCAGTAGAGGTTGCTCCTTGCTCCAGCTGTGGGTCTGAGCCTGATTACAAATCCGACCAGTTTTATGTACCACAGTGAAGTACCCACCTTAGGTATACCTATTAACTAGTTGGCGCCAATTGTAGTAACTATCAATTAAGGTAACTAGTAACTATCACTGTAGTTAATACTAAATATACTGGTAACTGTCACTTTAGTTACCAGTACTTGTGACTCTAAGTACCACTACAAGTACCACTGTAGTTACCAGTAAGTACGACTAGTACTAACACCAGAAGTACCAGTAAGTACCAACGTAGTTACCTACTAACTAGCGGGTGGTACTTTAAAGTGTTGATACTCCCATCACTAGTTAAAGTAGGCTATCAACAAACTTAAGAAGTTTCAGACATAAATGTACTTTAAAGTGTTTTTTTTAAATATGTACTTTTGATTCTTATAGAATATTACAAATTATGGTCCAGAATCACTTTTTTCAGTGTATGACTCACTATATAGCAATATATTGTTCACTATTGCTATATATGTTAAAATATATGGGACATTTTATCACATATTGAAATATTTTTTTCTAATGTATTGCAATATAAATGGTAGTATATTGCAATATATTTTTGTTTCGTAAGGGTACATTTAGGTTATGACACAGATCATGAAAAAGCTATTTCTGAACCACAACTTCTTCATGTCAAGGATTCATTTGAAACCAGAGATAGGCAGTTTTCCAAAAAGGTAGGTTTGCATATTTCTAAATGACAAGGTAAAACGGACATCTAATTTGTGCTGCAATTTTCTATGTCGATGTGGTTTTACTGTGTCACTTTCTGATTTGCTGTGTCTTTTTGCAGTGGCTTAGGGCCAGTGGCCATGCTCTTAATCTGGAAAGAGGTGATGCTCCTCCATTTCATCATTGCTGCATGTTATTGAGATTTATTCATGCTAATAAGTGTGATCTTAAACTATAAACTCTTGGTTAGTAACTTCATTGTTTGTCCTCTCTCATTTGTCTCTGTGCGGCCGGGGTCCAGGCCAGTCCAAAGACTGCTGAGGAGTGCGCTGGGGTCAAAGCACCAGACCAGCAAAGAGACCCTGAGAGGCAGCCTAACCCTGGCAACAAAGTCTCCTGTCACAGTAACAAATCTGGAATAGAACTACGTTAAACAGTTCCTCTCTTCAACAAGTCTAATAAAATCAGTGAAACTTTATTCTGTGTCCTGGTTCCCCTGCTTAAAGTGTTTACTTCCTAGCCTGCTTATGTGGAGAATGGAAAGAAGACAATGTTTAGTCAAATGTTCTATTTTATTTGGGTTTAATCAGAGGACAATCTTTACTAACACATAATTTTGGCCAAAGTCTGTAATGGAAGACATTCATTGCACTTCAAACAACTTCAGAGTCCAACTCCAGCTCATTTGAAATTACACAAACCGACATGTCGAATACAAAATTATTCATTCTTTTATTCAAATTATCAACCTTTTCCACATTCAGTGAGTGTACGAAAAGTACTGGATAAAATGTGTCAGAATCTAAAATCCTCAAAGAGAAGAAAAGTATTCAGTGAGTCATTTCCCGAAAGTGTAAGTTGTAAGCAGTTTGTCAAACAGAATTAGATTAGACAAAGAATATATTTTGAACATTGATAATCTTACAAAATAACACTAATATTGTATAAATTAATTACCTCCATAATGATAGTTCCTCATCTGAGCACATCAAGTTTCCACAGCAGTTTACTTCTAGCTCAAACCTTTGCAAAGTGCTACTGTGCCATTGGAAAGACACCTGATGTGAATGTATAATGTATGAAATATTTGACCCCAAACACCTCCTTTATTTTCACCATGAACACGTTTGCATGGTGGGCTTTTGTTACTAAAGAAAAGAACATGTACTACATAAACATAATCAGGAACACACAAACGTTTAGAAGGCTCAGGATTTCTGGAACACTACATGAATATAAAATGTTTTAGTGTTACTTGTCCATCACAAGAAAGTATTATTACTGTCACAAATGTCCTGCCCACACTGCTATGGAAACCTGTTGTTGTGATAACATATAACAGTGAGACTGATAAATGGCATGTTCAATTAGAAAATGAAGAACAAATTTAAAAATGAGTGGCTTTATTGTCCACATGTCGAGTGCAAATGAACAACGGATGAGAGCAGAGGAAATCCAGTGTGGTTAAGAGCCAAACTCCACCGTCTCGTCTGTGATGGCCTTGAACTCGTAGTTCCCTCTGCCGTCCATGTGGAGGTAGTACTGTGCACAGGAGACAACACTGTTACAGCAGATTTCTACTAAAATACAGTCGATTTTCTTCTGCATCCTGGGTTAATAATGTATATCTCGATCATTTCTTGACATATTCATTATGATATTCAGGCGATATTATTTCTAACAAATCATCAAGCATGTCTTAACATGCATTAGTTGAACCTTAATGAGCAGATAGACTTAACATTAGCCAACTAAAAGTCAAACTAGCAAGTGCGTCAATGATCTGACCAAATCTCTGACCCAAACTGTTCTCACAAGACCACAAGCTCTGATGTTTGCATGTTAATTAATTACTCTTGAAAAAAAAAAAACAAAAAAAAAAACAGCTAAACAAAAATGTAAAGTAAAAAATTCAGAATTAATTTGCCACGTGCTTTCTAGTTAATGAAATTTTTCGTCAATTAAGACACATAAGAGCGATTAATTTACTAAAACATCATCACCCAACTTTCTTTGAACATCGACAATTTTCTTAATTATTATTTTTGAAACAGCCTTTTCTGCTAGATTTTGCTATAAACAATATACTCCATATTCTGTCTTGAAAACAACAATCATGATATTATCAAAAATTCAGTATATTGCACACCTCAATGCATCATCAAGTCTAAAAATGACAAATTTCAGCTCTTCCGAAAAGGAACAAATAAAAATGTTTGGGAAACCAAACTTTTATAGAGATTTTCAGAGCAAGAACAAAAAGTGTTTATGGAAGTCAATGGGGACAAAATGGCTCCAACAGAACAAGAGGGAGAAAAAAAATTATAAATCGTCAAAGTCACAGCTCGGACTGATTTTAGCAGGCTGTAATAAAAGGTCCAAACAAATCCAATTTAAATTCATGTTTTATATGAACAACAATTTTGTGTCACATTTTCACCTCCTCTGGGAAGAAGCAGCTGTAAGCTTCGTCACTTTCTCTGTGAAGTGCTATACAAGTAAAGCTTACTCACTTACTGTGTTACCTAGTTTGTTCACTAAAACTTAGAATTTTGGTCAGCTTGTGAGCATTTAAAACAAGCTTCACTTTAAAATGTTTTTGAAAAGTGCTTAAAACACATTGTTGTGAACAATTTGAAGGCTCAGAGTGCATTAGGTAAAGCCAGCTGCACACTACAGGACTTTAGGATCTTTTGCGATTTTTTGACGTGCCAAAGAAAAGATGAGGACACAGACATGAGGACATTTACAAGGATTATTTGTCTCACAGTCACATCATCGTCGCAGGAAGAACGGAGACAACACAGACTCGGGGAGCAGAGTGAGTGTGTGTGTCACGTGATCGAGCTCAGAGTGTTTTCTTTCGCGTGCACGGTTATGAAAGTGAACAATGAAAAGCGAGTGGATTAAACCAGGTTCATTAATGTCACAGAAGAGTGGAGGGTCATTAGAGGTAAGGAGCTGTTACACAAACACACTGTGGGTGTCAAATAGGGCTGGGCAATTAATCGCATTTGCGATTATATCGCAATATGACAAGACGCGATTATGTAATCGCAGAGACGTGCGATTATTGGCCACGTGCGTTTTGTTTTGGAAGTAATTTAAGCGCCGCGTGTGAGTGCGGCCGCGTAACTGCAGCGCCTCCGGTCTGCAGCTTCATGTTACGCTCCTCTGACACACCTCCGTATGCTTGTGCTTCACTTTTCTCTCTGTAATTCGTGTGCTCATGAGATCGACAACATGTAATGACAATACCAGGCTCTCCGGTGTAAAACTGTGCTTTGTGTCAAAACTACAGCGAAGGATTTAGGCTTAAAGCGGCGGTGAACGATATGAGCCCGGAGCCAGCGCTGTACTTCGTTCCTTCTCTCTTTTCTCCACTCTCCCCGTGAACTCTCTTTGTTAGTGACACGAAACATAGACATAATAGTTGTTTCAGGTGAATGTCTATCGCTTTTCTTTGCCTTTAACCGCGTATGTGCGTGAGCCTCTGACTTCGAAATCCCACCACGTTACGAGTCCGCGCTGTAACATGAAGTGGTCCGCGGTGACACGCTGTCAACGAAGGATAAACTATTTAATTCCAAGCACGGAGCTCTATGGTTCTCTGCGTGGAAAGTGACAGGTAATCGTCCGCCTTCTGTCCTGTCTGTGGAGCGGGGGGATGAGCGAGCGAGCGGCAGAGACGGAGAGGGGGAGAAGGAGAAGCAGCAGCAGCAGCAGCAGCCGAGAGCCGTGTGCGTAAAGTTAAAGGGGAACACACTTAGTTTGGATATGAAAGCATATTTTACACTGAGTAGCTCTGGAATGAAATATAAGTTACAGATATCACTTATTTGAACTTAAATAAAAAAGAACAGTGAATTAATTTGCACAAGTTCAGTATAACTGGTTCATGTCTGTAATAAGCAGAGCTGGTTAGGCTATGGCCTATATAGTTTTATCCACCTTCACAATTAAACGAGTTAATTAATCTTGTTGATCTAATCAGTGTTGGGGGAAATGTATTGAAAAAGTAATTAGTTACTCATTACTTTTAACTTTTTGAAAATGTAATTAGTTACACTACTTAGTTATTGCCTCAAAAGAGTAACTTAGTTATTACTTTGGATTACTTTGTGTGCATTATTGCAAACATCAATCAAAAATGGGATTTAAAATTGTATCATTGGCATTTAAACAAAGGCAAACAACAAAAGAGTTGCTTAGATTTAAATTCAGTAAAATCAATTTTAAAAATTATTCTGTGCACTGTTCCAGCTGCAGATCTGTGTCTCTGTTGTTTTATCTCACACAATAAGTCACTTTTGTAGATTTTTTTTTTTTTTTACTTAAAAGTGAATAAGAGTCTTTTGTTAGTAACTGCAATTTAATTACAAGTATTTTCACAGTATCTAAGTTACACTACTAGTTACTCAAAAATGTAATTACAGTAACTACGTTACACCCAACACTGAATCTAATTTAGTCAAAAATCATTTCACAGGTACATTTCTAGCAAAATGTAACAATTCTTAAAATTAACTGTTGATTTTGTGTTACTTTTGCTCTGTGTTACTTTTGCTCGCAATTAGGATTTTTGGCTAAATCGCACAGCCCTAGTGTCAAATGAAAACGTTTAATCAAACTCCATGTTGGACATGTTCTAAATAGTAAAGTCGGGGCTTCTCACATCATTTAAGGAGCAGGTGTGTTGGAGATGACGTGTGTAATGCTCGTAAAAAAAAGAATCCCGAACTTTGACTATGTGCACAAAGGGTTACATTTATTTACAGATGATGAAGCAATGTTTCTTCTTTATTTTATGTGCATGTGCTCATGCAGCATATGAGGCTCACAATGATGCGCCCTGACAAGTAGTCGCAGTGGTGCACAGACGTAAGGAGAGAAACGACATAAAATCTCTTACAAAACTCCTTACTCTAGCCACGCCTCCTGAACTCATGAGGGGCACATCGGGCTTAAAATTAGGCCAAAACTCCTGTAATGTGCAGCCGGCTTAAGTGAACAAAACCTTTGAAGTGTTGCAAAAATGTTCTGTTCAAAAGGTTGGACCGAGGGCTGTTTCAAATATGATTTAAGTTCATAGTTCACTGTTTGAGCACAGACTTTGAGAATCTAGGACTGATTCAGACTAGTCTTTTTGTCGTCTGTAAAAATGTGTTTTTCAGGTTTAAATGCAGAAAAAAATAATGTGCTCAAGGATTTGAGAGAGTTAGGAGTTAGTTACACCTTGTTTCAGGTTTTGTGGTGTGAAAATCAGCAACCCCAGCTTTAAGTGACATGAATGTACAACAATGGTATACAGTGGTATGAAAAAGTATGTGAACCTTTTGAAATTTCTCACATTTCTGCTTAAAATCACCATCAAATATATTCTGATCTTCACACCAATGAAAAGACAGTGTCTGCTTTAACTAAAACCACCCAAACATTTATTGGTTTACATATTTTAATGAGGATAACAGGCACACATTGACAGAAGGAGAAAAAAAAAGTAAGTGAACCCTTACATTTAATAGTAAGTAAGTAAGTAATCTTTATTTGTATAGCGCATTTCACAGACACAGAGTCACAAAGCGCTTCACAGTGAGATGAACCCCTCCCCTCCCCACTCAGTGACAGTAAGCTGCCCTGGGGCAACTCAGCAGAGGCGATTCACCTAACACCTGGCACCTCAACCTCCGACTACCACCAAGTGTTCCTAACATGCATGTTATCAGTTGGTGGGGAAACCGGAGTGCCCGGAGGAAACCACCCAGACACGGGGAGGAACATGCAAACTCCACACAGAAAGGTCCGGGCTTGAGCGCGAATCGAACCCGCGACCTTCTTGCTGTGAGGCCAGAGCGCTATCCGCTCTGCCACTGTGCCGCCAATAATATCTGGTTACACCCCCTTTGGCAGCAATAACTTCTACCAGACGCTTCCTGTAGTTGCAGATCAGTCTGGCACATCTATCAGGATCAATCTTGGACCATTCCTCTTTACAAAATTGCTGCAGTTCAGTCATATTCTTGGGATGTTGTGTATGAATTGCTGTTTTGAGGTCATGCCACAGCATCTCAAGCCAGAACTTTGACTTGGCCACTCCAGAACATGTATTTTGTTCTTCTGAAACCATTCTCAAGTTGATTTACTATTGTGTTTTGGATCATTGTCTTGTTGCAGCTTCTTTTCTCTTTTAAGCTTCGACTGTCACACAGACAGCCTCATCTTTTCTTGTAAAACATGTGATAAACTTTTGAATTCATTTTTCCACTAATGATTACAAGTTGTCCAGGCCCTGAGGCAGCAAAACAGGCCTAAACTATAATTTTCCATCCACCAGGCTTCACGGTGGGGATGAGGCGTTGATGTTGGTGAGCTGTTTAATTTTTCCTCTAAACATGACGTTGTGTGTTTCTCCTAAATAATTAAATTTTAGTTTCATCAGTCCACAAAATATTTTGCCAGAAGTTCTGTGGAGTGTCTAGGTTACTTTTTGCGAACATTAAACATGCAGCAATATTTTTTTAGACACCAGTGGCTTCCTCTGTGGAGTCCTCCCATGAACACAATTCTAGACTGTAGTTTTACATGTAGTCAGTGTATGCACAGAGATATTGGACTGTGCCAGTACTTTTTGTAAGTCTTTAGCAGACACTCTAGGGTTCTTTTTTACCTCTCTGAGTATTTTGCACTGAACTTTGGGTGTTATTTTTGTTGAAAGGCCACTCCTCAGGAATAAAGAAATTATGGGTAACGCTTTAAAATAAGGTTCCTTAATAAGCTAGCTATAAGCGTTAATAAGCATTAATAAGCTGTTAATAAGCACTTATAAGACAATATAAACATTCAGCTTTGAATAAACATGCTTATAATTTGCTTATAACCAAAAATATTATGATTAATAAACACATTATAATGCTTTAATAAATAGCTTATAAAGTGGTTTTGCAGTACCCTAATCTAAAGCGATGACAACTTTTGTAACTTTGAAAAATCACAATAGACCAGGGGTTCTTAATCTTTTTGACTTCAAGGCCTGAATTTTGCAAAGTAACCTGGGGCCGAATCTCATATTAAATGTATTGTATTTTACTTATTGTGCAGCCCTTAAACCCTATAATGCCATTCGTATCATATTTGCTACACACATTTCTGAAACCTCTATTTCTTCAACATGATCAATACTGTTGTATCTAATCTGACACATGTATTCTGCCCCTGGTGAACTATCATGCCACTACAGGCAGCTCAAGTTTTGTTTGGGTAATTTAAAAAATGGCTCTTCCTAGTAAATGATCCACTTGCTTTTTTCAGGAAAATCTTTTCAAAATTTTGAGAAGTTACGGTGAGAATAACATCAAAATTCTATATCATTTTTAAAATAAGTAATTTCTTCACTGTATGAATGCATATTTACTAAGTAACTCATTGGTTTTATTACAACTAAATCGTGTTAAAATGTCTGTATCAAATTTGATACTGCAGGTATAATATGTTATTTTTTCCCAAATTGTCATTTCCCATTTCCGTAATTTATTCTACATAATCCTTACTAAAATATAAACACACACTATTTTAATGACTAAATTAATTAAATTAATCACTGAAATGCCATCTTAAATACATTTTTGAGTATTTCTGCAATAACAATTCTGAAATATTAGTATAGCCTATGTCTAGTTTTAGAACCTGTGGGGAATGTAAAACGCTGAGATCGCAAATCCAAAACTCACATAATGGTTCCCAGGCCAGCCATTGATGAAAGTTACAACAAGTTTATAGTAAGTAAGTCATCTTTATTTTGTATATATAGCACATTTCACAGACACAGAGTCACAAAGCGCTTCACAGTGAGATGAACCACTCCTCACTCAGTGACAGTAAGCAGCCCTGGGGCAGCTCAGCAGAGGCGATTCGCCTAAACACCTGGTACCTCAACCTCCGACCTTCACCAAGTGATCCCTAACCTGCATGTTATTGGTTGGTGGGGAAACCGGAGTGCCCGGAGGAAAACCACCCAGACACGGGGAGGAACATGCAAACTCCACACAGAAAGGTCCCGGGCCGTGCAGCAACGAACCCGCGACCTTCTAGCTGTGAGGCCAGAGCGCTATCCACTCTGCCACCGTGCCGCCAGTTTATGGGAGGTGTCGATCTCCTTGAAAGGCTGTCTGCACTTTACAAGTTCAGCTTCAGGTCTCGAAGATGGTACATGTATATCTGGTGGCACACTGTTACTGTAGCAGTCATCAATGCATGGAATCTCAGAAGAGACCAGAAGAAGCTTGAAACCCAGAAGAAACCCATAGCTCTGCGAAAGTTTCAGGCTTTGGTTGGTACTTCTCTCAAGCGCAGAAAAGGCCAAGTGTGGCAGACCACTATTCTCCCCTGAGTCGACTCCAACACCACCCCGGAAAAGACCAAGCTGCACTGTGCCTCTTGATGTGAGGCACAGTGCAGCTTGTGCACGGATGCTTCGGGATCGGGCGGGAGCGGTCATGAAAATCTAGTCCCGTGCAGGTCACTACTCCAGACCACTGTTTTCTCGCTCTGACACTGGGAGAGGCATTTCCATGGAGCGGGTGCGGTAGAGCGCTCTTCTTTAGACGCACTTTTTACCAGACCATTTTCCTACATGGGATTTAGCATCAGTGGAATGTCTTTTTCTTGAGAAAACATAATATTTGAAAACAGCTCATATTTGCAACATTTTAAAGGAGACAACTTTAAGCTTTTACCCCTTGTATGACGTCATTAGTTTTGATTCCAGCAAAACTAAATCTTGAACTGTACAAAACTTGTACAACTGTACTATACAAACTTATGTATAAAAACAAAAACAAGAATATTTGTCTAGCTTCTAAGGCAAATAGAAAAACATTTGTTATCTCAAAACCTGTCTTTCCTCAAAGGCAGAACTGCCCAGATTGTTGTAAGGAGTGAATATTGTTGCTTAGAGCAGTATTATTACAAATTACATCATTACATGCTTTTGTGAAATCACTTGATGATTTCAAAAATAGTTTCAAGCAAATAAAGCTATTCAGTTGCTCACACACATTTGCATATAAACAATGAAGGTTTACAGTTGTGATATAATTTGATTACATAATCACTGAAGTCATTTGCTTGTTATATTAGGCACTTCTTTTGTATTCTTAAACTGAACTTTGTTTGACCTGAAAAGTCTCATGTAAGTTCAGAATTACTTTGACATAAATATTCACTTTTATAGCTGCAGCTAGGATTAGGGAGAAACGCAGGATATCTGTTTTGTCTACAGGTTAACCTTTTTGACCTCTGGAGAGGACCGGAGTTTATCTCTGACCAAGGGGGAGTCAGACCTGGCTCCACAGTTGCAGGATGAAACATGAGAAGACAAAGGAACCCTCCTAAACCTGATCATTTGCATATTCATTTTGTGTATTTATTTGGGCCGAGGGACAGGCAAGCGGTCAGATTTTCTCACACTACGCCTGGCGAAAGACTTGCATAATGGAAGCTACCAGGGAAAGGTTGGCCCGACCTTTAGAAATATTGTTAGGTGGAATAAACTTTTATTAATTTAAACCTTTCGAATCTTGGTCATCTTTAGAATAAGAACATGCATCGCATCCAACACACACACAATTTATCATTGGGATTACGTCTTTGCTTGAACTCCTTGTACTTCTGCGGGGCAGCGATGGCAAGTTCTGCCACCGCCGCATTGCAGACTATAGTGTTGCGATCCACTCCAACCTTCGCGCAAGCCTTTGAAAGAGATCGACCTCTCTGGAAGCTCTTCAGTACCCTAAGGCATCTTTCAACCACCTCCTTCAGAACAAGCCCGATCTCACAAGAAAGCGTACATTTACCACGACATTATACACAACATGTAAATTAGGTATGATTAGCATGAGTTCACAGATGTTTAATTATAGTACGCGTCACAATTTCAATGTTGGTTGTTAAGACGTGTTCTTATTTATGAATATTAACCAAATCCTGGTTGTAATCTTAACCTGCTCCAAGCCTCAGATCTAATCACACCAATTTTTGTAACTTGAAGCCTAAGCTTACCCATTTCACCTGAAGAAAACGTCCCCACGTGGCTGCCACCAAAACTTGTGTTTTTTAACGCTGTGAAATCTTTTTATGCTTTTTCATATCGTGCTAAATGTACGGCGTAACATAGGCACTAAAAACAGCTGTGAACTCGTGCTTTTAGTTTAGTTTTTTTTAAAAATATAAGTTTGTATAGTGCAGTTGTACTAGTTTTGTACAGTTCAAGATTTAGTTTTGCTGGAATCAAAACTAATGACGTTATAAAAAGGGTAAAAGCTTAAAGTTGTCTCTTTTAAAATGTTGCAAATATGAGGTGTTTTCAAACATTGTGTTTTCTCAAGAAAAAGACATTCCACTGATGCTGTTGTTCACTGCACATCTTATTACCAGGCTTGTTTGTGTGGGGCCTTGATGTGACTCAAGTAAAGTAGTATTTTCTTTTTGTCTATTGCAGTAATTCTCAACCATAGGGCCGGGGCCCAAAGTTGGGCCGCGAGCACCTTCTTAAGGGCTGCACAATCAGTGAAATACAATACATTTAATATGAGACTGGGCCCCAGGTTACTTTTCACATCAATCAGGGTGTTTACATGGAGGACAGGAAAACCGGATAACTAGCCTAGTCTGATTTAAACCAGTTTTCCATAGTGCATGTATACCCAGGCAGACCTACTGAAGAGCTGTAAACGGGTTTTCGGAAAACCGGTTGGCGCACGTGGTCCTGACCAATTGCAGTCTGATTTCAGACTCATGTAAACAGACAATCAGTCTGCAGCTGGACAAATGCAACTGAGCAGCTCATAAGTCCTGCCCACTGCACAACCCAGCATTAAAGTTAATATTTTTACAACAAAAAAGCTTCCTGCACAAAGTGGCACACAGACTCACATATTTAAGCACAGGCTTAGCAGGGCCCTATACTGTATGTTAAACACAGCTCTAAATGTTTAAAATCACCCTACATGTTCCAGAAAGATCAATGTGTAATTTTACAGACAATATTACAAACAGTTAATAATAATAAACAGTGTTTAGGTAAATCAACATAACACAGTTTGAATCATGCAGTTGTGAATCTGATACAGCAGGACTTGTTTCTCCAGGGTAATCAGTTTACTCTTTTGAATGTAAACAGGAGCAAAACTGGTCTGACTGGTTTGAGGGGAAAACCAGATAGAGTCCGGTTTTCAGCCTAGTCTGATTTCCCTGATCATGTAGACCAGGCATGTCCAAACTGCGGCCCGGGGGCCAAATGCGGCCCTTGGACCTTTTTTTTGGCCCCCAAACTTCTTGCTAGATTGGCCCACTGTACAAAAAGTTTAGTTTTCAATGTCAAATTTGAGCAATTCACATACATGTTTATGGTATATAAACCAAAAAGACTGTTTAATGCCTAATTAAGGGTGTATTGACTAATTAAAATGGGGTTAAATGCAAAATTTTGAATGATTCGCTTCACAGTATGGCCCTCCGCTCCATATAAGTCTCAAAATGCGACCCACTGTGAAAAAAGTTTGGACACCCCTGATGTAGACGCACTGAATGTTGGGGCCTCAAGGTCAAAACGATTAAGAACCCCTGGTCTTTTGTGGTTTTTCATAGTTTAAAAAAATTGTCCACGCTTTAGATTAGGGTACCGCAAAACCACTTTATAAGCTATTAGGGCTGCAGCTAACGATTATTTTCTTATCGATTAATCTATCGATTATTTTTTCGATTAATCGATTAGTCTATCGACTAATTTTTCGATTTATCGGTTCGTAAAATTATTACTTTTTATGGCTTTTTACGCCTTAATATGATATAATATAATTAATTTGAGGTGATTTTTATTAGTTAAGTGTAAAACTAAATATATTTTGACTTAAGAACATTGCTAATTATGTTCTCAAGTCATAAATGTCATAATACTGCTCAAAAATATATTTGAATATTGAATAAAATAATACACAAAAAGTATTAAATGAAAACTTGAATCAATATTAAAAGATTGATGTTACTAAGAAGTGCATTAAATTAAGGCTTTTGTTTTAGGTTTTCTAACAGTTTAAAACAAACACAGCTCAGTGCAGCAGGCTGTAATACAGTAGCACCATCGTCACACATACAGCTCCTGTCTGATCATGTGTTTGATGAACAGTTGCTAGAAGGCCGTGTGTGTATTAACGAGTGCGTGTACAGTCCATTGCATCGTGCGCGCGGGCGTCCACGGAGATGTGACGAGCGCGTATAACCTTCAGTCCCACCGTGGCACCGAGTGCCTGTACAATCCGTGCCAACGAACGCATGGACGGTCCGAGCTGAGGAGCGTGTGTGCGCACAAACGAAACGTGCAGGTGTTGCTTCGTAGAGAAAATAAAGCTGCCTGACGCCGAGACGGCGCCGTCACAGCGGCTTTTAAACACGATGTGCGCGTTCTAGTTTCACTTTCTATTCAGCTGAGGTTCACATTGGATCGCTTTCCTGGCCGGAAAACTTTATCTTGATGGTTTATAGAGTGTGTTTCTCCCGTGAACTGACGCGCTTTGTGTGGAAATACATCACAGATGTTCGTAGCGCGCGTGGATCAATTAAAGCTGGGACATTATTTAGAGGCACGGCTCATAAAGCGACGAGTCGACGCGCTCCACGTGCGTCGACGTATTTTCTTAATCGACGTAGTCGATTACGTCGACTAATCGTTGCAGCTCTATAAGCTATTTATTAAAGCATTATAATGTGTTTATTAATCATAATATTTTTTGTTATAAGCAAATTCTAAGCATGTTTATTTAAAACTGAATGTTTATAATGTCCTATAAGTGCTTATTAACAGCTTATTAATGCTTATTAACACTTATAACTAGCTTATTAAGGAACCTCATTTTAAAGCGTTGTGCCATTTGTACATAATTTCTCTAACTGTAGACTGATGAACATCCAGATTTTTAGAGATGGTTATGTAACCTTTTCCATCTTTATACAAATCTGCAATTCTAGATCCCAGGTCTTCAGACAGCTGCTTTGAGCGAGCCATGATGAACAACAGACATTGCTTCACATTAAGACACAGTGCTTACCAGGAGTGTCTTTTATAGTGGGCAGGGCAGCTTTAAGCCATTCCTCAGTGATTGGACACACTCTGACCTAAATTGTTTGGTAAAATTGGGAAATAATTGCTCTTAAAGTCTCCCTAGGCAGAAGGTTCACTTACTTTTTCTTTCCCCTTTTGTCAATGTTTGCATGTTATCCTCAATAAAAAATGAAAACCTATAAATGTTTGGGTGGTTTTAGTTCAAGCAGACGCTGTTTTTTCATTGGTGTGATTTTGACAAAGATCAGATCACATTTGATGGTGATTTTAAGCAAAAATGTGAGAAATTTCAAAAGGTTCACATACTTTTTCATACCACTGTAAGTCTTACCCGTTATGAGGCGAGGAAGCACTGGCTTATTTTAACAACTCGCACAGTTAATAAACATGAGTCTGGCAGCGCTTTCCTGCTAACACTTAGTAGGTGAAAGAATTTATAGAACTTAAATGTCATTTCCACACTGGCTTACCTCGTGATGCTTCCACAGAGACTTTCTGTGAGACACAGTGAATAAAGTGATGCCCACCTGTGGACAATAAACACAGGGCTGTTTCAAGAGTTTGTTTTGACATTATTCAGTTGACATGGTTTTGTTTTTGCTGCATACTGTGCGACAGTGACTGTAGATAAAGTCCTCCACGTCCACACTCACAGCGCTGGTGCACTCATCCAGGATGGCAAACTGAGGCTTGTGGTAGAACAGTCGAGCCATCTGCACAAAACAAAAACAAATATACTGTATTGACACACATCTACTGAGAGCTACACTACAAATAATTTCTACATATAAGGCATGTTTCCTCTGTGTCATTTTCTTTGCAACTGGTGGCTGGAGCTCTACCTCAATTCCTAATGTGGGAAGCACATGGATGTCATGTGTGCACTACATTTTTTTTTTATTGGTTCTGACCCATGGGAATGTCGGAAAGTGTTTGTGATCAGGAGCCTATTTTAAGGACAGGGACAATGTAAAAAAAATGCATATTTGTCCTTAGACGTTTAATTATAAAAGCAAATTGTATTTAAAGTGATTTTTGTATGCATATGTAGAGTTCTGTCATTGCACATTGTTGTTTATCATTGTGAAGAGCCACTCTCCATAGTTGGGTGGACACTTTGTTGTATACATGTTTATAATGATGTACTGTAAAGGGTCCAAAAACCCATATCCTTTATGCAAATACTCAATGGCAGAACAGCAAGTGTATGCAAATGATGAAGTTGTTCTTAAAGGGTTCTAAAAGGTTGTTCTTAAAGGGGACCTAATTTGCAAACGCCACTTTTGAGTAGTGAGTTTTAAATCATGTTAAAACAGTTTTCTCACTGTTGTATTTGGATTGATACGTGCATGTTTGAATAATCTTGTATTGTTCTGCAGCTGATGCTCTAATGCTCAGAAAATCCCTGTCTTCACCTACCACCTACCCCCCTCTCCCTCCTGTCTGTATTTACTTGTGATTACTCAAAAATTAGGATTGCGAGTAAAACATGTAAGGTAATAAATTGTCATGTAGACCCTTTACAACAGCAACAAAAAAGAGTAATTTTTGAATCTGTTGCTTATTAAAGTTTAATTTTTTTTACACATTTTTGTGTTTTGCAAAAAACAAAATGTGAATTATTGGTCTACTTATGGTTGCCATAGTTTCTTCCTAAATAGACCGATAAATCACAGTAGGTCTCCTTTAAGGCATACAGCTTGATATAACAAGAAACTATTTCCAGCTTAACCAATCTGAGCCACTTATTGTAATGCATGCATTTGGGAAAATGTATTATCTGGGCAGTTATGTTTTTATTAAGCAAAATAAAAAAAAAAATAAAAAAAAACACCCCCAGAAACTGGCCTAGGAATCAACTTAATATCAGGCATCAGCTAATGAAATGCTAAAAAAAAGTTTACAAATAAGAGGCTGCCTTTAATCACACAATCAAGTCTTTTGTGTGGTGAGAAGTTAATATTCCTTTTTAGTTTCTATCTAATTTGTGCTGTCTTGTTTTGAGTTTTGAGCTTGTTTTGAGTCTGTGTTCTTTCTTATAATCTAAACCTCTGGCTATAGGAAGCTCATCAGGACGCCAAGAGAGACAGACCACAATGAGCAATGCCAATGTTCTTACAGCCATCCTCTGCTTCTCTCCGCCACTCAGCACATCCATCCAGTCCTGCACAGAGTCCCAGCTGCCCTCTCTGTCCAGGATGTGTCCCAGCTGCACATTGTCCAGGTACTCCTTCAACACCTAGGCAAACACAAGGTAGCTTTATGGAAGTATGTTGGGGGAGTTACATAGACTTACATTAATTTCCTGGAAACTGAACCAAAATTGAATCAGAATTTTGACTTGATTAACGCTAATCAACTCATTTGTTACATTTACACCATGTTATTGATCTATTATAGATTTCTTAAGGTGGACCAGGAAAAAGTGGATAATGGAAATCAGGGTTTCACCAAAGAAATAAAGAACCTAAAGTCACTTAAAGGAGTGTTGGAAAATATCAATTCAGCAATATGTACCAGTACTCAAACTCCTGATACCCTTATCAATACTCAAAATAATACGGATGCTTTGTTTACTGAATTTAAACTGATTTCAATATCAATGTGGTTTAAAATTGGACTATTCGGCCAAGACAGTAGAGGGCAGCACTGCGTCTTTAAGAAAGCCATCTAATGCTAAATCATAGCACACACATTATCACTTTATCTGATCATAAAAAGAGATAAGTGGTTTATAATTTTTAGAAAGTTGATGAGCTATGTGTTGTCAGTATCAATACCGTTTTAGAGAAGTATTGAGTATCAATACTGTTTTAGAGAATCACTAAGTATCAATGCCGTTTTATAGAATCAATGAGTATCAAAACTATTTCAGAGAAGAACTTAGTATCAAGACTATTTTAGAGAAGGGTTGAGTATCAGTACTGCCAAAGAGAATCAGTGAGTATCAATATTGTCAGAATAATTACATTTTCACGTAAAATACAAAACACACCACTTTAATCAATAGCACAAATTAACCAATTACTGGAACAACTTTCTGAATCTAAACTTTTAGGTGTCATACTATTAGATCAAGCTATGTCATGGACTACTCATATAAATAACATTGTTACTAAAATGAGTAAAAAAACAAAACAAAGAAAACTTGCAATTCAGTATCTTGTCTTATCTCAGCTGTATTGTCCTAATGTGTGGTCTGGTGCTGCAAACAAAGACACGGCTCGCTCTCAGATGTCCTTTTAGGACTAATGGTAATTCAATAAACTGTCATGGTTGACATTCAAAGACAGACTGGTTTGTAGTTTAGTTCTGTCTTTACATAAAGTTTGCACAACTCACAGACCATTGAGCCTGTTCTTACGGTTACAGCTGTAACACCTGTAACAGATACAGCTTTAACACAACAAGCCTCGAATGAAACTTTCACTTTACCAAAACCAAGAACTGATGCATTGAAAACAACCTTTATATACAGAGTTGTTTCTCACTGGAATTAACTGCCTCAAAAATAAGGTTAATAAGAAATTATGATGTAAAAAATAAAAATCTTTAGGAAAAACATGTTTGAAAATGTAATGCTGCTAAATTTTTAAGGTCAAATATTGGAACAGAGTGGGACGTGTTTTTACTGAACTGATCACTTGTGTTTGCTTGTTGATGTAATTAATGTTTTGCAATGCATTTACTTTGAGAATGGACCCCAGGAAAAGTAGTTTCTGCTATTGTAGAGTCTAATGGGGATCGTTAAAAAAAACAAACTAAACAGGTTCACCTGGACCTGACTGTGACGCGTATCCAGAGTTCACCTGGACCTCACTGTGACGTGTCTCTAGAGTTCACCTGGACCTGACTGTGACGTGTCACCCCCCTCATCCTGCCCCTCAATGCCTCCACAAGCCAAAGGGGAAACTCACGAAAAGTTCATCCCTGAGCTTTCCCACAAGGTATTCTTTAAAGGCACCCATTGTTCTGTGCCGGGTCACGCAATCTGGGTCCAGCAAATTAAGTATTTTTGTGGCCAAAGTAAGGCTTGATCTTTGCAGCAACACCGAACAGGGCAGGGACCCATCAGGCAGCACATAACCGGCTCGACGAACACTGTAGGGCAGCACTTTTACTGTGGGCCGATATTGGTCCAGGGCAGCTGGTGAAAGCCCACGACACATTTTAAAAGCGAAACAGGACAGAGCGGAATTACGTCGCGCTTGCAGAGTTGTTAGACCAAGCATTGTATAATGCTCCAGCTCTATCCGTGTGCGAAATGGCATGTGAAGAATAGTCCTCATGCAGCGCCGCTGAAGGCTCTCAAGACAGTTCACTAGAGTCGTTCCTGCTCCACAGAACAACACCGAGCAGTACTCCAAGCGTGATCTAATGTAAGCCTTGTAAATTCGCAGTAATAGACCGTCGCTTCTTGGCGGAAACTTTGCCTGGAACAGTCTCAGGACAAATATTTCTCTTTGACTTTCTTTACACAGTTCCTCAACATGACGCTTGAGTTTCAAGTCACTTGTGAATATCACTCCCAGATGTTTGGCCTCGCTTGAGAAGGGTATATTATGTCGCTCTAATATATCTTGTTTGTCTATTAATTTGCTGACAGATTGCTTGGCAAAACATAAACACGAACCCCGCGATCTTCCCGTCAGCCTAAGCAGATGGTCTTAGTTATTCCTCAGTTGGCCTCTAGTGCGCTCTCTCCTAGAGCTACGCTGTGAGTGCAGGAAGATAATGTGTATTGTTTCAAATGTGTATTGTTTCATTTAATATGTAATGTTTTATTTTGATTTCCTATTATTCATATTTGCTAAAATTAATTATCTTGGGAAGTCCTCAGAGACGACTTGTTGTGATTTTGGACTATACAAAAATAAATTGATTTGATTTGAGGAGGTGTGGTGCCCGCCAGATGTCGGGGTACAGTTTCACTTAGTGAACCTGACACGTGATCAAGTCTGTGACACGTGAGCATTGCATTAATATCACAGCCAAAAGTAACTGTAGCAGCAGCTTCAGTTTGTAAAAAAATGTCAAATAATAGAAATCTATTTGGTAATAGTCTAATCAAATAACAAGTTTTAACAACTTTGTCCAAAATGTGTCTTTTCTTTTACATAATGCCTGTTGACTGAATATAAAAAAGAATCAGATGTGAAAAAGAACATGGGACGGTGTCAGTGTGAATGCAGCTCTGCCCACGACAGAGCAGAGAGATAAAGCCAGGAGAGCGCGGTGCTGCGTGAGCCCCAGTCCCCCCGGAACAGCGCGGGCACGGCCACGCGCACCAGGCCGCTGGACTTTTCTGACCAGAGGCTGTTGATTTTACGGCGGTGACCACTGTGAGTGGGCACGAGGGAGAGCACGGAACCGTTTGGCACAGTCTGGACCACAGCCCCTCGCTGTGCTTTACCTGGACCACCTCGCGCATCAAGAGAACCGACTCGAGGTGGACACAACCCCGCGCTTGTTTGTTCAGGGGCTGCCGACGCGGTCACGCACGAAGGACCCTCCGCGCGAATCACACCGGAACCGGGAGCCTGGTTACGAGTTGTCTCATTCCAAAGGATTATAACAAGGACACGTCGCTGCTTTTTTTCATAAACTTTTCACGCACGGATCAAGATTCTGAGGTAAGTCTTATCACAAGCATTGGACCATTTTATTATAACTTTAGGTCGACAACAGAATGTTGTTAAAGGGAAAACACAAACTTTTTAAGCCAAGTCTGACTAAGTGAATTCATTTTATTTTACAAATATATTGCCTAATTCAATAACTGCATTAAACGTGGCTTTTTTAACTAAATAACTGACAAAATTAGAATTAACAAAACATATACATTTATTATTATTATTATTACTTCATATTTTCCTGTGAACTTCTTGCACTGCTCCACTGTCATGTTCTGCAGGTTCACTAATTGAACTGGTATCAAACAAAACAGAGCAGCCATGCCACGTGCTGGGCATGGCTCTCTGGAGCTCATACCGGCCAGCAGAGGTGGGAGTAAGTCACTTAGATGCAAGTCACAAGTAAGTCTCAAGTCATCACGTCCAAGTCACAAGTAAGTCCAAGTCAGTGAGTCTTCAGGGTCAAGTAAGTCAAGTCAAGTCTTAGCTTTTGTCAAGTAAGTCAAGTCAAGTCATCAGCTTGGCATCAAGTCATGGCAAGTCATTACATTTTTTAAAGCCAAATTTTAATGGCTACTCAACTAAACGGCTTTGGTGCATTTTAAAATAAAACATTTTGCATTTAACTACAAAGTCAACTACACCATTTTGTAAAATAGAAAGTTAAAAGCATACTTTGGGACATTCTGGATGAGGATGAATAATTTTGCAGTGTCAAAAAAATACAGCTAAAGCAGTGCTTCTTTTTTTTGCCATGCCGCCCTTGGGATGGAAAAAAATATCCTTTGCCTTGTAAAAAAGTGCATAATTAAAAGGTTGTCAGTCACTCTCGTCAACTTTTCGGATTTCTTAAACGAGTTCAGAGCATAAAAATGGCTCTGTCCACAACACAAAAAAAGAAAATGTAAGTCCTGTTGCTTTCATTTAACCATTGTTCTTTAAGTGTTGTGAAAATGTGCAATTTATTATGCTGTGTCTCTTATTTCTTCTTATTATATTTATTTATGTATTATTTATTTATTTATTTATTTAGGGACAACACTTGTTATTGCAAATTTCATGGAAATATCTTAAGTCAAAGTGGCTCCTTTACTGAAGTAAAGGACAGAGTTACGACTGTTAAGGGCATTTGCTTGTGAAAGAAGGCCATTAAAGGTGTGAAAGAGAACTACAAGTTTTTCTTGTTTGTTAGCTTATTGGGGCAAGTCAAATGCATGAGTCTTTGGGGGATGATGAGTCTGATTTAATGAGTGAACAAAAATACGCTTAACTACAGTTTAAAATAATTTTTCTAGGCAGAAACTTTAGGCGGGCCACAATTTTTTTTTTCGCGGGCCGGATTTGGCCCGCGGGCCGCCATTTGACGTTCACTGCGAGAGGCTTTTAAAACAACACAGACTTCACAAACTTGGATCAGCTTGTCTGAACTCGTGTTTAGTATCACTTTTACATCTAATGTGTCTTGAGACAGTGAATTAAATGCTCCGTAACGTCCCGTCAAATTCCGCGCGCGCCCCATTGAAATGAATGGCAATTTTCAGTAAAGGCGAAAACAATCATAACTCCGTGAATCTGAGGTCAATCTTCGGGAAATAAAAAGTGGCTGAAAGCTTGTGAGTAGTAGAGTGTCGCTGTGGACTTCAAAACACTCACAGGGCTCAGGATTTCTTTGTTTTAGCTTAATTAGGCGGGATCAGCCAGGTTACAGCAGCAGGTTTACGCACATGCGGCTGTCTCTCCCTCATGTCGGCGAGAAGGAAAGAGAGTGAGAGCGTGTGGAGGCGCAAATGTTTCTGAATGAGCCAAAGAGCCGCACAAGTCATACACAAGTCATGTCAAGTAAAGAGTCACAAGTCAAGTCAAGTCTCAAGTCACTAATGTCCAAGTCACAAGTCAAGTCAAGTCTTTGGGGATCATAGGGCAAGTAAGTCACAAGTCATGAAAAGTGCGACTCGAGTCTGACTCGAGTCAAGTCATGTGACTCGAGTCTCCCACCTCTGCCGGCCAGCACATAAAACATCTCTTTGCGCCTTGCGTCAAGATAAACGCCGGGGGGGGGGTATTCGCCCAGGTGCTGGCAACAGCTAGTGCTGGTCCAGCATTGAGTGCCTGTCATTTACAATGCTTTCAATGATTTTACCGATACAAGAAGTCCGTGATATTGGCCTTGACGGACTTTAGCGATCTCCTTTACGTTTATAAACTGGTGTGACATACGATTTCCAGATTTTAGGTAATCTTGAAGTGCTGATAGAGAGTCTGAACAAACAAGTCAATACTGGGTTCAGCTGCACAGTTTTTTAGGAGTACGTTTGGGACACTGTCAGGGCCACTTGCTTTGTTCACATCAAGTTTGTTCAGCTTACCGTAAACACAGTCAGAAGATATGATTATGTCAGTTA
The DNA here is from genome assembly GCA_038363315.1 of Mugilogobius chulae. Lineage (NCBI taxonomy): Eukaryota > Metazoa > Chordata > Actinopteri > Gobiiformes > Gobiidae > Mugilogobius > Mugilogobius chulae. The sequence goes on along the minus strand of CM076415.1, from coordinate 16,476,802 downwards.
GTAAACCAAGTTTCAAATCAGTTACAACACAAGAAAATTATTTTATATCACAGTCACTAGTGGTGAATAGTTTGATTAAAATCTCAGCTTTTTCAGAGTCATTTTAGAGTGTCCATCATGTCTCAGATCAGGAACTTTTTCACAGCTACCTGAAAACAAAAGTTGTCTTTTTCTATTTCACATAAAACTATGATCCACAAGACCTAATGCATCACTGAAATTAACAATAAAATAGAACTATTCACTGTACTATTAATAGCTATTAAATAACTATTTTGGGAGTTACTGCTTTGAAATCATTTTTCTTAAATATAAGGACAATGGGCCTCATTCATGACACGTTCTTACGAACAAATTTGTTCTTAAGGGCTCCTTACGAACATTTTTGGCATTCACAAAATGTGTTCTTAACGGAAAATGTTAGTCTGTAAGAACAAATCCTACGAACACTGAGGAGCCCTCACTTCCTGCTTCTGAAGAGTGCAGACGCTTTTACTGCTTGCTCCTGCTGCTTCCTTCTTTTACTTGCTTTTTAATCAATTAATCAATCATATTCATCTATAAATCCAGGGATACATCATCATTTTATCATTTTTAACCAAACAAATACTTTTAAGATTATTTTTGGATGTTTTTATTCGTCTGACGAGCCAGTGACATGTCCAAGAGAAGAAACCAAACAAACTGTGAACACTGTCGGAGATTTCAACATGAAATTAACGAGCTACAAGCACGGATATTTGTCTTGGAATCTGGAAAAGGACTAAACAAGACACTTTCAGTATTATCCAACGGTAAGAAGCAAACAATTTCTAAAGAAAGCAGAAACTTGAATCAAGATAATGTGTCTTTCCTGAAACTTTCTAAAGACCAACTTGGCACAAAGCCAAAGCGAAAAGACAATTTCTACATATTGCCTGAAATAAAGCTTACAAACAGATTTTTACCACTGACACAATCTGAATTTATACAAAAAGAAGATGAGTTACTATTTTAAAATTATTTTAACCAAAAAAACTATTTCAAGTAAATGGTGATCAGAGGACAGATTGAACTGAATCGTATCGTTAACTCTAAGACATGCATCTTAAATGAATTGTATCGCTGCAAGTGCATGAAGATGCACATCATATCGGACTAAGATCCAAGATTCCCATCACTAATCATTACTCAAAGTGGTTAATAATGAAAGTCAGTACAGTGACTTTATTTTATAGATGTATTAGCACAACCAAATAGAACACCTGGAGTTTTCTGGCACTGACACTTGTTTTGTAAAGACACGATTGAATTAACCTTAGTCTTATCTAAAGCATTAGACTTTGTTATTAACATTAATTAATTAATATTATTATTTATTTATTTATTTATTATTTTATTTATTTTAGACATTCAAAATCTTTAACAAAGAAAATATAGAGAGAACATTACCTTATACCATCATTGCCACAACAGATGAACTGTAGATTGATCTGTTGAAACCTTATTATTGTTTCATTAACATAGTGACATGTGGAGGGGTTATTATTCATTTTATGCACTCATACTGTTTTGTATATCATGGTAGAATGAATAGGGATCAAAATGGTATCAATTTGAGGCACATTTGAAAACTTTTGCTTCCATTGTAGGTGAAAAACTACTTACACATTAAAAACGATGCTTATTTTTAACTGTTTTTTAGCATTTTATTGTCATATATAAAAAATACCAAGCTTTTTTGATGCAATAACCCTTCACCACTTATTCTGCTATAGGCTAGGACCTAATAATGCATCTTAAAATCATTAAAAGGGTTCATTTTAGTGTATGGGGATATATATAAATATTTCAAATTTTGGGGGGGTACTGATTTTTGAAAGTGTGTCTCAGCCACACCCACCAATATTTTGCTTGCAGACAATCAGATTTGAATGACTCTAGGTCTGTAGTTTTCAGAAATATAAGTCTTCAAAAATCCCCAGACGGGTGAATGATTTCGGTATCTGGCCCACGGCCTAAAAGTTGTTGAAAACAAGCAGAAAGCGCCTTGGAGGAATGTTGATTCTGTCAGAGCACAGAAAAGGGTGTGCCGCAGAGCCGAGCGAAAATGGCGCAAATCAGAACTCCGAGTTCATTATGAAACTTATAAGGAAGAGTTGTACACTTACAACCAAGTTTTATGCAGAACAAGGGAAAGATATCTTTCTGAAATAATTCGTAATTGCAGTAACAACGCACGTGTCCTTTTTCAAACTGTAAACAGATTAACAAATCCTCCAGCTCAGTTGTCGTTAGAACTTGTTTCGACATCTAAATGTAATGAGTTTGCAAAGTTCTTTAATGACAAGGTTCAGGGTATTAAAAATGCCATTAACTCCACAACGCAAATAACTACCTTACAACCACCTAGTCACTTACAACTGACTGATTTTGCACCTGTAACTGACAACTGTCCAAGAAATTATCACCAGTCTGAGCTCATCTACATGCTGCCTTGATGTTTTACCCACTAGATTTCTAAAGTCTGTGCTGAGTAGTTTGTCAGCACCAGTCACTCAGATAGTGAACATGTCGGTTCAATCTGGAATATTCCCAAGTGCTTTAAAAACTGCAGTCATTAAGCCTCTCCTGAAGAAGAGCAGTCTTGATGCCACAGTACTGAACAATTATCGACCCATCTCAAACCTGCCATTTTTAGGAAAAGTTCTTGAAAAAGTAGTTTACCAACAACTTACTGACTTTCTCCTAATAAACAACACATTTGATGTTTTCCAGTCAGGTTTCAGACCCCACCATAGCACAGAAACTGCTCTTATCACGCTGGCAAAGTCTCTGTCCTAATTCTGTTAGATCTGAGTGCTGCTTTAGACACTGTCGATCATGACATCCTTTTACAGACTAGAGGACTGGGCGGGCATCTCTGGTTCAGCCCTGAAGTGGCTCAAGTCATATCTAAAAGACAGGAAGTATTTTGTTGAAATTGGAAATTGTGTGTCTGACCACATGGCCTTGACCTGTGGTGTGCCTCGGGGATCAATCTAGGGACCTCTTCTGTTCAATCTTTATTTGTTGCCATTAGGTAGGTTAATACGCAATAATAATGTGTGCTATCACAACTATGCAGACGACACTCAGATCTGTGTGTCACTAACAGCAGGTGAGTATGGGCCAGTGGATTCACTCTGTCACTCCATCCAACAGATCAGTGTGTGGATGCAAAACAACTTTCTTCAGCTTAACAAGACAGACAAGACTGAGGTTATCATCTTTGGCCCACAGAAACACAGTGAGAGTGTCAGCATTCACCTTCAGTCTCTCTAAAACCTTCAGGTCAAGTTAGAAATCTGGGGGTAATAATGGCCTCAGACTTGAACTTTAACAGCCACATTAAGTCAATAACATCAGCAGCTTTCTACCATCTAAAAAACATTGCCAAAATTAAAGGTATAGTGTCAAAGCCTGACTTGGAGAGACTTATCCATGCATTTGTCTCCAGTAGGTTAGACTAGTGTAACGGCCTTCTCACCGGCCTATCCAAACGAGCTGTAAAACAGCTGCAGTACATCCAGAATGCTGCTGCTCGTGTCCTGACCAAAACCAGGAAGTACGATCACATTAGTCCTGTGCTTAGGTCTTTGCACTGGCTCCCAGTGGCTCAGAGAATAGACTTTAAAACATCTCTGCTTGTGTTTAAGTCTCTCCATGGACTAGCGCCAAAGTACATCTCTGACATGTTAGTGCGTTATGAACCATCTCGCACTCTGAGGACCTCAGGGACCGGCCTCCAGCTGGTGCCCAAAGTTAGGACTAAACATGGAGAATCAGCGTTTCAGTTTTATGCAGCTAAGATCTGGAACAGTCTTCCAGATGATGTAAGACAGGCCTCCACTGTGACAATGTTTAAATCTCGGCTCAAAACATTTCTTTTTGAATTGCTTTGTGTATGAATTGTGCTATACAAATACATTTGCCTTGCCTTGCCAGTCGCAAGAACAAAAAATCAGCTGCTTCAGATTTTTATTTCTTATATAGTTCAGTCAAAAATTGTAATTTCTACATGATTATAGGTTATGCATTTTTGCAAAATATTGTATATAAAATAATTTTAGAAACAAAAAAAATGCAGTTATGCATAAAAATTACTCCTTTAATAGACCTGCAGCAGCCTGTCCCAGTCTCAGAGCCTCTGTGTTCTAACCCCACAGGACTCAGCCTCTGTGCTCTGACTGTGCACCCCCGCTACAGCCGCTGCCCCCCTGCCCCGCCCCCCACACGCGCGTTCTACCGCGACATGAAATGCGATATAAACTGCAAAAGCCCAGCGTTATTTCAATACAGTTGTGATGTGAATCTGTGTTCTCTGAGTGTGTTCATGTGAGTTTGGACATTTTTAAAAGACGCTGAAGTATTAACTCAGCGAAAGTGAGGAGGAGACTCGCTGCTGCAGCTTCTTCCTCATTTCCCCAGCTTCAAGTCTTGTCGGTGACGCGCTGTGTCCGGCCCAGATTTGCCATATAGGGAAGTATGCATTATTCATTTTCATGTAAATAACCGTTCGTAGCTGGAGTTTGGTGAATTTGGCGTAAAGGCTGTTGGAAGGAATTTCACTTGTTACGAACTCGTCGTGAATCACACGTAGAGTTTTCGCAGCACCTTCTTAAAGGGACTGTACTCGATTTTTTTACAACAAGATAACTTAAAAGCAATTTCCCCCTAGCACTGATGCCTTGTTAATGTATCTAATCAGGTGGAAATTAGTCCCCAAAGTCCTGTCTATATCTAATAAAATCCCGTTTGTGTGCAGCTTTTTCTGTTTTTGTTTTTAGCATTGTGGCTAACTGTTGTTAGCATAGTGACTCACCTCGCTGTTAAAAGCTGTGAAAAAACATTAAACTCATCATGATGAACAATTCTGAAGCTCAGAATGCATTAGCTACGTGAGGAAATCATGTAGCCTGAAGGAAAAAGGTTAAAATTAATTATTTCTGTTTGTTTACATTTTTAGGATCCAAAAATCAGGTACAGTCCCTTTAAAGTGGAAGTTACGCACAGATTATACGAAGACTTTCATGAATGAGGGCCCATTGTATCTAAATGTGAGAACAAATGAAAAAAACAAAGCAGCCTTGTAAATGTGCTTGTGTCACCAAAAGGTTTCTTTGCTGACTGAAGATACCTGTCACAAGGCAGAAGCTACACTGCAAAAAAAAGGAATTTCAAGACAAGTTAAAGTTGCTTGATTTTAGGAATTAAACCTAATTTCAAGCGTTTTGACCAATTTAACCTCGATTTATTGTAGACATAGATTATTTTCCTTGTTTCAAAGTGTTTCGAACCAATTTCAAAACATTGCTTCTTATTTCGAGCCAAATTCTTTGCCAATGAGTTAAGAAAACTGTTCTTAACCCATTGGCAAATTCTTGTTCTTAATTTAAGCCAAAATTATTTAAAAATGTCTTAAAACCAGTGAAATATTCTACATTACATAAACATTTATTTTATTTAATCTAATCCAGGTAAAATAGCTCAAATCTAGATTAAACATCTGATTCTTAGTCATTTGAAGAAAGTCTAGATTTATAGTTTTGCAGTGCAAAAAACGGACAAGCCCCTAAATGGGGACTGGAACTAAAAAAGTTCTGAAAAAAAAAAGTTCCTACAGTGGGAAAAGGTCTTTAAAGTAATTTTAAAACCTGGATAAAAGCATGTTCACTGTACCTGGTCTGAGATGCCCTTCCTCCTCTGCTGCTCCTGTGTGTCGGGGTAAATAACCTGGTCCCTCAGTGAGCCCAGTGTCATGTACGGCCTCTGCACAGAACAAACAAAGTCGCAGTCGTTTTGGGTTGTCATACTGACACTTTTCATGTCTTATGTTAACACTTGTATGTGTTACCTGTGGGACATAAAAGAGCTTTCCTCTCTCTGGTTTGGTCAGTTCTCCTCCAAACAAAGGCCAAAGCTGAAACAAGACAACAAGCATGTTAAGAACAGTGTTGGAGCAGGCTGAGGTAAAGGGATTCTCACCTCTCCGAGCACTCTGAACAAGGAGCTTTTGCCACAGCCGTTTGGCCCACACACCAGCACATTAGCACCAGATCTCACCTGCAAGACAACACGCTTTTCATTTGTATATACTGCAGGGTCAGACATGAATACACATGAACGTCATCATTTAGCTGCTTATAAACATGACATAAACATGTGTGTTTTACATGCCTGGGGATTCCGATGTGAGACAAACCCAGGCAGAAGTACATTCACCATGGTCAAGTTGTTTTCTAGGTTGTTATTTGAGTCAATGAAATGTAAGAAGCTTTGACACATTTGTGTAGTTGCCATGTAACACCGGGCTCACACTGCCTCCAGATCCATATCCAGATCCGGATCCGTCTGGGTCCGGTTGTCACTCACACTGCCTCCAGAATATGCATGCGTATGCACGGACTCTGCTGGCCTCGCGAGACCACGAGTTCACGGGGATTCACGCTCAACTTGGGAGTTTCAGGGAGTTTACGTGATTTCTGGCACATGGATATGTAAACAAGGAACACTTGCGCCGTGTTTTGGGCTTATTTCACGTCACTTCATTTTCTGTTGGATTTTTCGACGCATAATGGGTAAGTACGGGACGTTTATTTGTCTCCTGTGTGTTCAATAGTCGCGTATATGTCGAGCATTTTGCTGTATTTGTTGTAGTAGCAGAAACGTAATGTTTTTACTTTGAAAACCACCGGATTCACTTCACCCGCGAGTGCTTGGTTTCCTGTTTGTCGTGTCTTCTTTTCACAACTTTACCAAAAAGGGCTCCGGAGCGCTCCGGCAGTCCGGAAAAATTTAAATGAAACGGAAACGATACGGACGTACGGAGCAGAGCCGCGCGGCTTGCCGGACCGGACGGATCGCGGTGTGAGAGCCTCTCATTACTTTTCAAGAAACGGAAAGCCTCCGTACGCCGGACCGGAGTACGGACTGGATCCAGTGTGAGACCGGGGTAAGGGCCCAGACACACAGCAAGCGACAAAAATGACGTGCGTGAACAAGCGAAACTACAGCCGTGCGTCCTCACATGAGTGGCCACACCGCCAGATTAGAGGTAAGATCGGGCCTAAAAAATCTAGCCCGACCCGACCCAGGCCCGCTGGTATTAAAGCCCGACCCAGCCCGAGCCCGACCAATTAACTTGATTTGCAGGCCCGAGCCCGAAGCAAGCCCGACTCAGGAGGAGGAGGAGGAGGGAAGGGGGGTGTTCACGTAAGCAGGGCATGCTCTGGCTCTGCGGCTCCTGTACAGCGCCTTTTCTGTTTTATTCAAATTATATATTTTATAACAAGTATTCCTTAGTTTAGTATCCATACATCGTTTTAGTATACAGTGTTCCCAAGACTATAACGGGGGTTACGTTCTGAAAATAACCAGCGAAAGGCGAAATCCGTGAAGTGGTCATGTTTATTTTTTTACATTAATTTCAGTAGCCAGTAGCCTATATGACGCTTTTCTCAAACAGGCATTCACATTTTCTCTCTTGTTTAAACAAACAAAACTCCAAACCTTCGTACACATCATAGTGGTGCGCGGATTCGGATGGATCAGTGGCCAAGACGTGCGCGTCAGCGGGGTTTTTACAGCGGCTGGAGGATCGTGTTAAGACCGGAGCACGGACTGCACGGACTGTTTTTGTACACTGTGAGTGGACACGGCTTTGCCAAGACTTTAAACACGATGGACAGTGTTCGTTTTGTGGATGTATTTCTTCAGAGAGGAGCAAAGCGTGACATGGATGTTATTCTCAGTGAGGTAAGTGCTTGTGCTTAGTTGCAGCTCGTACGTGGATTCGTGCGTTGTGGTAGTTTTGCGTGGTAAATGCGAGGCTGTAGTGTTTTGGACACAGATTATTAGTGCGTTGTTGCTTCATGCTGATTCACCGTTGTGTCAAGTGCGCTCTTTGCACAGTCCTGGTTGAGTTCTCGGTTGGTCCTGAGGCTGGGTCAGGTCAGCTTCTCCTGTGTGATCCAAGTAGCCGTAAGTTTTCTAAAAGAGCTTCTGTGCTAATGACTGTGAATGCTGGTGCCTTGAAACGGTCCCCAAACATTGTGTTTTAGTGCTAAATACACTTATCTTTTAATACACAGCGTAGACCCAGACAAGGACCGTGCGCTGTAGCCTACACTGTAAAAAAAACGGCAATATAGTGAGGGAACAGTGTAGGCTACATAATACACTATATAAATATATTTATTTTAAAAAGTCAGCGAGAGAGAAGCACGAGCCCGACCCGACCCGGCCCGAACGTATAATTTACATTTCTGGGCCCGACCCAGCCCGAAATTCGGGCCGGGTCGGGCCCGGGCCTGGGCTCGGGCTTAAGATCTTACCTCTACGCCAGATGCAGCAGAATACATGTGCTTGCCCTGTGCGCGCTTGTGGTGCGTCATCGCGAGCCACTCACCCTGTGTTTTTCTATGGGAAAGCTGTTCAAGTTTGTCTGTCTGTGTTTCTGCTCTTGTATCCGGTCTACAGTGAAAATAATCACATGAACAGGTTAATATTTCCCCCCTGGACCGGCTGATCACGGCAAACGTGAGGTTTTCAATAGTAAATATGAAAACTCAAGCAGGCAGTCCTATTGAAGCAGGGCTCCGTCACACAGTCCACGTCTGTCCCAGGACGTGTGGTGCAGATGGAAGCCTGATTTCTTTGTATTCCCTGTATTCTACGCTTCTACGCACCTACGCCAGCGTCAAGCGACAAAAAAAATAGGTTGGATTCTTTTGCTCCCGATTCTCGCACGACGTCACGCTCGCTACGTGCGTCAAGCGCTGGTGGTGTGGCCGGTGACATCAATTTTTTTCCCCCTCAGTGTGTCATTTTTTTTTTTTTTTTTTTTTTATAATAGCTTAGACTTGGTTATTTTTTGCCCTCTGCTGGATCAAGTCCTGATTTGGACTTGTTCTCTTAGCCGAGTCTGGACACTAATGTCAAATTCTGATATAAAAAGTAATTTGAATATATACTCAAAGTATACTCAAATAAGCATTTGAATTTAATCAGTTTCAATAAAAAAGAACCACATAAAGTCCAGGAGGCTTACTTCAAATGAGAGGTCTCTGATGAGGATGTCTCCATTGGGTGTGGCTAAGGGTGTGTGCTCAAACCTGGAGGAATCAAAAATGCAATAAGGTTAAAACAAGCAGGTGGCAGAGCTCCAGAAAGACAGTGATCTATTTCGTTAAAAAATCTGGTTCAAAATGCGTTGAAAACCAAATGTCGAGAACTGCTCTCATATTGAAACACAGCTGTATGTAGTTACTGTAGCTGTAGGAACTTTTAATGAGAAAAGACTGATGCTGCTGTAATGTTATCAGAAAGCATGGCATTGACTTCCACTGTTATGCACTCAGCTTTACTTCAGATCAGACTAATTAAAAAAAGATAAGGCCTAAGGGTCCTAAAAACGTGGAGGACCCTTTTACCTTGTCCACACGAAGACAAAACGAGGATAGTTTTAAAATCTGCATAAACATGGAGCTGTCAAAGGATTTGTGAGCGTCCACACGAATCAGTAAACCAGCCTGAAGCCGGTGTAATGCCTGTTACTGACCAGAGTGTGACGCTGTAACACTCACACAGAAAGGCACAAAACGAGAGAAAAAATTGACAGTGATGCCAAGTTTCACTGTAAACAGAAACTTAGTGGAGAATCGTTTTAAACCTAGCAAACATCCTGAATAAACAACATGGATTTAAAACCTACAGAAGAGACACGGTAAGTATATTTATGCTTCAGATTATTTGGAATATTTGAACATGACTTTGATGGAGATTGTAGTGGATTTAATTAATTTCAAGCTTGTTTTCTGTGGTTTGTGGTGAAATGAGACACAGATTTTCACAGTGAACATCATATAAAGGTCAGTACATTCTCAAACTCTTTTTCAAGATGACAGCGTAACTGTAAATATTAGTTTTCTGTATCCTGAAACTCCTGCTTCGTGCGGATGTGTGGTTTAGGTCAAATATTTGTTCTGAAGCGCCTGAGCTTGGCTTCGTGTGAACAAAGCATTAGCATCGACTTCTTAATCCTGAAAAAAAAAAACATATTAGTAGGCACAAAATACCTGCAACTCTCGGAGCAGATAACCACACTGGACAGTGTCAGTGTAGCCTTCAGCTCGACTGTAAGAAACCTCTCAGTCTTATTTGATCAAGAGCATACAGACAAAATATTATATACTGCCTAAAAGTGACGCCTTAAAAGCTCTTTCAGCTGGTTCAAAATGCAGGAAAGTACCAACAGATATTAAAAAAACAAGCACATAACTTCAGTAAGAAAGAACTTCCCTGGCTTCCCGTTAAGCTTAAATTCAAATTTGAAATTTTTTAAATGACCTATAATGCGGTAAATAACATGGCCTCTTTTTACATCAAAGATCCGATAGTTCCTTATATTTCCTAACCATTCCTTCGCTCTCAAAATGCTGGACTATTGGTGTTTCCTAGAGTCTCTAAAAGCACCATAGCTATGGAATCATCTCCAGCTCTTGTTAAAGAAACTGACAGTTTCTACATTTATGATTAGACTTAAAGCGTTCCTCTTTAAAATAGCTTATAATCAGGCCAGTTTGGAACAGAAACTAAGGCCACAGTTCTAGTCAGGCTGTCTTAGGAGCAACTATACTGGGGAAAGTCTGGACACTTGAGCACTATCCTCTCACTTCTCCTGCTTTCCCTGTGAAGAATATTCAACTACTAGTTTATGTGTGTCTGTTCTTTGCTCTTCATTCTTCTTCCCTGTCCCACTGCCTTTTTGGGGAGCGTAACCATTTCAGATATTGCTGCTCAGTGACAAAAGTTGAATCATTGATGCCCTTTCAAATTAAGGACAGTGCAGTAAGTGCAGTAAGATCACAGGAAAAAGTTCAATTAGTGGCCCGCGGGCCAAATGCGGCCCACTAAGCAATATAAAGTGGCCTACCATGGTAAAATGGGCCATGAACTGGACCATATTGTAAAAAAGCCTGGAAAACACTGTATCTGATTTACAGTGAACAATGGTGGATACACAGCGACATAATGCTGAGTAATAAAGACCGGCCCTTCATAGTAAAGTGGGCCACGGACTGGACCACATTTCTTGGTTAGATCTGGTTTTCAGTGTCCTGCCGTACTTTTAAATCAACTTAATCGGCTAAAATGCCACTGATATTTGCTTTGTTCAGTTTTGTTCTGGTTCACAAATTGTGCTCTAGTCCTGTTCCAAATTGTGGTTCACCAAAGAAGTAGCACAACTGTAGACCTAGAGACATAGAGCTGCATTAACTCTATGTTTAGCCTAGTCCTTTGTCTGTTGTTCTGATTTGCGCACATTCTAGTTTGGATTTATCTCTGCTTTTGTAAGCCTGTTATAGGACAGAGCAATTTAGACTTATTTTCAATTAACTAAACATATGTTGTTCGGCCCACAGACGATAGTCCTTTGAAAAATCGGGCCCACTGTAAAATAGCCCTGCTCTAGAGTATTTCTTCAGTTAGGAAAAGGCCATGCAAAATGCCACAGCCTTAATTAACTTTGCCTTAAAGGGGACCTATTATGTCAAAGTTTTTAACCTTGTTATGATGGCCTTTCTTTATCATTAGTTTACTCAAAGTTATATTTGAATTGATTCATGCATGTTTGAATAATTTTGTTTTGTTCTTCAGCTGGAGCTCAAGTGCTCAGAAATCCCTGTTCTCACCTACCACCTATTCCCTCCCACTTGTCTGTATTTACTTGTTTTATTTAAAATATGAATACTCAATGTAAAGCACATATGGTTCAGAACTGTCCCATAGTCATAGTTAAAATCTGTTGCTTTTTACAGTTACATTTTCTGCAGTTTTGAACAGGAAGTCAGTAGAGCTGTTTCTATTTTTATGATGTTTTCAATCAATTTTGTGTTTTCCAATGAACCAAAGGTAAATCACTGATCTGCATGTTCTAGATATATATACAAAAACACACACTAGGTCCCCTTTAAAATCGCATTTTCTCTTTTCTTTTAACAATAGACTGTTTTGAGATAAAATCCCAAATTAAAAAGAGAATCAGTTTAAATGCGGTGCGTCCTACAGAGCAGAGACCTCAGTCTAAATCTTCACGCGGTCTCATAGAACGGGTCACTTGCAAACACAGATCAGGCTAGACTACAGCTCAGCACATTTTTTTTTTATTTATTTATTTTACAAAGACATGGAACTGCACACGTCTGTTCCAGGACTGGAGAGCACAGACAAAAGACGAACATGAAGGCATGACAGCGAGTGGACATGGGGCATGACACTGTACTTTTTTTCTACGGAGAAAAATAACGCAGCTGCTTTTGACCCTTCTGGACTCTTCACACGCAGGTTCGACGCAGATTCTTGGGTAAGTGTCATCTTCACACACACACACACACACACACACACACACGCATACACATCATTATCCTTTTAATTATGTCAATAGCCTTTATGTAGCCTAAAGGGAAAAAAAAAAACGCATTTTTGACAAAGAGATTCCAATTCATTATGTTTTTTTTTTTTTTTAACTGAAGCAAATAGTCCAAACACAGCTCATTTTTGTCTGTGATCTTAATGCACTGCTCACTTGTCACATTGTCAGATGTGAGCACATCTCGACGTAGGTTCACTGAATGAAATGGTATCAGCCACATCTGATAGTTGCCACACCTTGTAGACTTGTGGGTACAGCGCTTTAAGAGAGCCCACTTGCTGGAAAAAAAAAAAGTAAGGCCAGCTGCGCAGCCCGGAGGATATTTGCAAATAGATACAGATATAGTTTAGGTCTGTATTTGGATGTGCGTCAGTCCTGTTCGTCTTTCCTACAGACTTGTTCTCATCAAGGTTTCTCTTTTTCCCACCAATTTTTTTTTTAAGTGAACCTTTGAAGAGAGGGGGGTCTAAAGACAGGGGGATGCTCTGGAACACTTATCCATTTGCCTGTTTGCTGCTGAACAATTTGCCTCAGCATTCTTGACCAGTAACTCTTTCCGATTTTCTATTTTCGAATGGTTCTGTTTGGCATTGACCATTTTTCATTGACTGATATTCTAATCTTCATTTTCAGTCCTTAGAGAATACTGTGGCTGTAATTTTGGGTTCTACCAAAATAAATTGAATTGAACTGAAAACCGAATAAGATGAGGTAAAAATGCAACCAAGACCTACTTAATAATGTTGTCTTGATTGATGACTCGACCGTTGCCTGGCACAAGCACCACCTTCTGGGAGAAGTCTGACTCTAGAAAACAACCTTCAGTCAGAGAGTTTCAGACAGAGATCTGGGGCCTCATTTATAAAGCTTGCTTACGGCTTATGCAATGCATAGAGTTCTCTATGCGCCAAACCTGGCATTTATAAAAGCTCCATTCGGCGCAAAATTTTGCTTAGCTCTGTGCAAACTGGAACCCATGCGTGCGCTGTCCACAAAGGCTGGAGACACGGGGAAAAAACAACCCTCGTGGAGAGAAGCGGAAGTGAAGAGTTTGAGAAAGTGTTTGATGCAGGAAATCATCATTTTATATTAATAACTACATTTATACTTTTGCCTTAAAGCAGATGTTGATCAAACACAGACAAGGGCTGTTTATTCCTCTCATTTTTATTTACACATGTATGTAAGCCCATGCACACCTGTGCACAAGCTCGAGAGTGTTGATAATGGCTCTAAAAGCCTTCTAGACAAAATGACCCTGAATGTATTTATGAAACAACGATCGGACCTTAGAGAAAACTCCTCCCTCAGCAGATGAGTGAAGCTTTGTTCAATGAATAAAGCATCAGACAAGTCGCAGGGCCAACCTGTTTTTACACTGCATGCGCCAGAATGTAGATGAGCAGAAATGATCCTGACCCAAACTCACGCACGACACAGCCTGCCCAAACAGAGATGGACCTAGAAGAGGTGATATAGTGCTTTGTCGGTTTCCCGGCTTCTGGGTATTTACCCTTTCAGTGAGGGCATTCATATCATCCAATGAACCTCGTTGCTTTGACCATTTATTTAGACTTTAGCGTGCACATGTATATGTGAGTGAACAAGGTCAAATCTCAAGCATATTCTGTAAAACACATATTAAAAAAGTGAATCTAATTTAAGGGAGAAGAGTAATTTTCATTCACAGCTGAGAAGTAAAAAATCCCCTCATGACAAGCGAGCTGCAGCATGGTGAGTCTCCCTCTGACTCCTCCCTCGGTCTCTATATCAAACCTACCGATCATTGTCTCATGTCTAATAAACCATTATTCATGAATCACCTTTTATGATGAATTGTGGTGGGGAGAGGGTGTGACGTGGGATCTATAAAGCACAGATTGCTCGGAGGAAAGCAAATGGAGGCTTTTATAAATATGGATTTTGTGTGGCGCACGACTCCTGTGGCCACTTAGGCTTGCTTGCTCAGCAAAAATCCTACGTAAACCTTTATGAATAAGGCCCCAGGTCTGTTTCTTAGTCCATCATTTAGTTTGTCAAGTCTTAGTTCCTGTCGCTTTACCTCTGTCTTGCTGAACCATGGTACGCTCATATTTTCCCCGATTCAGTTCCTTTAGCACCTTTATCAGTTCTGTGATCCGGGCTGTGAACCTGGGAAAGGGATAAACCTTTATTTTAAAATGATATATTTTGTGTGGATTTTCTTGCTTCTTTCTGTGTGATAGGAACAGCTGACCCTGAAAGGCGAGTCATCTCCCTCCCTGCAAGGACGATCCTGCCCAGGGCCTGGGACATCCTCAGCAGCATGCGCCCGCTTTGGTAGTAGTCCTGCACACACACAAACACTCACTACACAGGCAAAGCACAAGGATGAGGAATCTGAAGGTAAATCAGCGGGAAAGGTACTTGAATTGCATAAATGAAATGGCACTATTATTGAAAAAGTTCTTTATGTGTGGTGCACGTACCTCCAGCAGCTCCGACTGTGAGCTATGCAGGTGTCGAGGGTCCGACAGGTTCAGGAAGGGACGGCTCACCACCAGGTAGCCCACTACTGTGGCGATGTCTACACAGGGAAGCATGCTTATTTATTTCTCTAAAATGAACATGGGGGTTATTGGTAAATACAAAGATTTGTCCTATTGAGTTTTCCACCAGGAATGTTGAAAACAATCCAGTAAATTTAAAGTTAAGCCTGGGGAATCCAAACTGATATCTTTGTATTCCTTTATGCAACTAATTTTACTAAGTTGAGTCTGGAAAACCTGCACACTGGAGATGGAGAACCTGAAGTTACAAGTTAATTAACTTTATTTTAGTCCTGTTAAGTATCAATCAATCAATCAATCAATCAATAAATCAATCAAATTTATTTGAGCAGTTAATCAAATTAAAACATCATACAGGTGAATATCTTGGCAATATCATAGAATAAATGCTCAAAAAGGAGTAGGAAGAAGTATAAACTTATAGGCTCCTACCCCTATTGCATAATAATTCTAAGTAATTGAGACAGCATATTACACAAATTATTGAACATAATCATTATTCATGTGCAACAATATGTAGATAATGTGTTTACATGCAAGACTACAAAAAACTCATCTTTCTGCATACTTTGAAAATGCTTTTTTTTTTTTTTTTTTGTATACCGTAAT
This sequence comes from Mugilogobius chulae, assembly GCA_038363315.1. Classification (NCBI taxonomy): domain Eukaryota; kingdom Metazoa; phylum Chordata; class Actinopteri; order Gobiiformes; family Gobiidae; genus Mugilogobius; species Mugilogobius chulae. Next base: position 16,461,190 of record CM076415.1, on the reverse strand, counting down.
TGTTTAAAGGAATGAATGTTGGAACACATTGGAATACTGTTAAGTATTTGTTTTGATAGTGTTTTACTAGATAAAGATGCATACATTGTTTGTTTTGGCATTAGTCAAATGATAGTGACACAAAGAATATGCTAGTAGCAGTACATCTATAGTGTTCTTGAATGCAGCGTAACTCAAAATAATGGAAGAGAAGCATGCACGAATAATATCAAAAGTATCAATTTACAATGGAGGGATCACAGCTGCCTGAACAACACAATTCTGATCACCTGCAAACATTTAAGAATCAATCTGGTTTTTAATCTGCTCACAACATAACATTTCATTGTTATATTTTATCTGTAGGGAAAAGCCCAACCAGGGACAGGAGTTGAAAATTAGCAGTAGCTATACACTCTATGCGTCGCATCAGCTGCATGCTTTGCTTGTAACTATGTTTGATTGCATTGTCCATGTCAAATAAATAAATAAATAAATAAATGAAATATGAAGTTGAGCTTAAAACCGCACACAAAGTGAATCAGAAGCATAATGTCAAAGCGTATAAAAAAGATGAGGCTAAAATGCTAACGTCATTTTCTATCATCATTTTGGCTATTTCACATCACACTACTCTAAGTCAAATTCAAGACTTGTTACTTTTTTAATTATTTGACTTTTTAAATTTTTTTTTTAAACACACAGAGGCTCGCGTATTTGGTACACAAACAGGAGTATGCTCATCAAGACGACTACTTTCCACCTCCGAGTAATAACAGATACAGACAATGTGAACAGAAAGACGTTTGCTGCATGTTAAGCTGTAAAATAGTTTGTTACTCATATTCTCAGAAAAAAGCCATAAAGACCTGAACTTAGATGTGCCTAAAACAAAGAAAAGTTGGCGGTTGATGTTGTTAAGAGTTTTTCCTTGCCGTGAAGGAGGGTCTAAGGACAGGGGATGCTATGGACAATTATTCATTTGCTCTACTAATGATCTGCTTTGACATGCTTGATCAATTACTTCTTCTGAATGTTCATTGTTTCATTAAATGTGTATTGTTTTATTTTTATTTCCTACTGTTCATGTTTGCTAAATTAATAATCTTGGGAAGTCCTCAGAGACGACTGTTGTTTGATTTGAAATTGATTTGTTAAGTATGTTATCTGTTTCCAAATGAAAAAAGAAACATGTTCCAATTTGATTGATTGAATTGACAAATCACCAGTGTTCCCTGGATCTTATACTGTATACACTGTTTAACAGTGATGGGCAAATGAAGCTTTAGTGGGTGTCTAGTGCTGTGTTGTCTAGTGGTCAAAAAAATGTAATGCATATAAATTAAACTGTGTCATGTTGGTTATTTTTTTATTGAAAATAACCAATGGGGGACACAGTAATCATGTGAAGGAAGGTGCTCTGGTCAGATGAGACCAAAATTGAACTTTTTGGCCAAAATGCAAAACGCTGTGTGTGGCAGAAACCTAACACTGCTCATGACTCTGAATGCACCATCCCCACAATCAAAAATAGAATTTACCCCATTATTTTCTGGACATGCTTTTCTTCCGCAGGGACAGGGAATATGGTCAGAGTTGATGGGAAGATGGATGGAGCCAAATACAGGACAATATTGAAAGAAAACCTAATGGAGTCTGCAAAACACTTGAGACTGGGTCTGGGGTTCATCTTTCAACAGGACAACAACCCCAAACATAAAACCAAGGCTACATTGGAATGATTTAAAACAAAACATATTCATGTCTTAGAATGGCCCAGACAAAGCCCAGACCTAAATCCAATCGAGAATCTGTGGCAAGATCTGAAAACTGCTGTTCACAAACACACTCCATCTAATCTGACTGAGCTGGAGCTATTTTGCAAAGAAGAATGGGCAAAAATTCAGTCTCAAGATGTGGAAAAGCTGGTAGAAACATACCCAAAGAGACTTGCAGCTGTAATTGCATCAAAAGGCGGTTCTAGAAAATATTGACTCAGAGGGTGTGAATAATTTTGCACGCCTACTTTTCAGGTTTTAATTTGTAGATCATGTATGACTGTCCTTCCACTTCACAATTGTGTGCAACTTAGTGTTGGTCTTTCACACAAAGTTTCAGTGAAATATGTTTGATTTTTCTGGTCATAATAAGAGAAAATGTAGAAAAGTTCAAGGGGTGTGAATACTTTCGCAAGGCACTGTATTTGCATATTTTGGATTGTATACACAAAGAAGCATAACGCCTCCCGTACACAGACTGCGATGCGAGTTCGGGTCGACTTCAGTACGTTTTTACTGCAACTGGTATCCCCCACTGACTGCGGCCTCCAGTGATGTGGTGCTACGACTGTGCTGCGGCCAAGAGGGAGAGAGCGTCTGTAGTTACGCTGGCGATATTTCAAAAACTCGGGGATTCACGGGAGTTCTCACAACTTTAGCTACAAGCCCTTTGTGAGCGCTGATATTTGTCACAAGAAGGAAGACACTCTGCACCAAACTCCGTGAAAATGCGCTTACCTTTAGTTAGCATCATCATGACCCGGTGAGAAAAGTTGTGAAGTCTCTCGTGTCCTGTTGCTTTTGCTGCTCCACATGGTTTTTAATCCAAAGCCTGGCGGAGGAGCATCACAGGTGAAACTCTGGTCTGCCTCATTATGTCAAAGATATAACAGCTCCCAGGACTTATTTTTGCCGCTACAGCATTAGTACCTCAGCGCTTGATTCACTCCTCACCGCGACATGTAAACAAACGGCGCTAGAGGATGACGTCATCGGCCTATGGCACAGATCGTTTATGCGCCATGACGTCCGTGACCGCTGCAAGCTGCGACAAAAATAGACCCTCTCGGATTCTTTCTGCACACTCGCGCGACTGTCGGACGTGACTCGCACTGCACCGAGGTCTGTGTACGAGGGCACATTGGTTTTAAGCACTTTCTAAGTCGTGCGTGAGTTGTGCGAGTCACGCCTCGCATCAAACTCGCAGTCAGTGTACGGTAGGGGTAATTCTATAGTGCCGACAACAACTTTTAAATAGATGCATAATTGACTGCACTTGTGGGCCGTAACTACCTGACCAGTTCTGACCTGCTCCGTGCACAAGTCTGTGTGCAAGTCTGTGTGCAAGTCTGTGCGCGTAGGTTTGACCCGCTCTATGCGCGTGGGTTTGCTGCTCCATGCGCGAGTCTGCCTGTTCCGTGTGCAAGAGTCAGGCTGCTCTTCGTGCGCGCAGAGGAGGGGGCAGTGGGTGAAAACCTGTGGTGATCAGTGCGTGCAGTATGAAGTGCATTGTGGGAAATATACTGAGCCAAGTAAGGAACAAGTCTCCTCCCATGCATCCCCGGTTAAAATGGCGGATCAAATTCTCATCCGGGGATTTCCAGCGGAGTACCCGAACTTTGAATTGGAACAGGACTTGTTACGTGGAGAGTGACGTTTCACAAGTCCACGAGCACACAAGTCTGCACAAGTACGTGGATTGAGAAACGGCCCAGGTCTCAAATTGAGGCTCTGCTGTGGATCATGAGGCACACACATCACTCCCTGAAAACAACACAAGCTTCGATACACGCTTCACTCCCATTTAATGTTTTAAAATCGACATATTTAGAAAGGGCATCAGTTTTGCCCCGATAGACCTCTTTCCCGTGTTTCTCCTGCCAAAATTGGGGGTTATATAAAAGTCTAACTACAAGGTAGACAAACGCATTAACATAAGCATAATAACAAAAAATGCTGTAGAACTTGAAAGAGGATTTACATTTAGCAATGATGCTGTCCACAAAGCCCATAGAGAAGCGGAAGAAGATGAAGGCGTGTAAGTGGTCCACCTGCAGACAGAGAAATCAGAGATCAGACAGAGGAGCTGTGCATGGACCACAAACAGCAGAAAGTGCAGCACATACCAGCTTTTTAAATGTGCTGTGAATGGTCTGCTTCTCCCTCACGTTCCCGTTGTAGAACGCAATCTCCTCACTACACACACAAACATGCATGCAGATTAATGTGGGTCTTTTTTCTTTTAAAAATTTCCTGAAAATAAAACCAATCCAAATTCTCCCGCATCATAAAATAGGGCAGCAAAATAAACAAGTGAGTTTAAGTCTCTCTGTTGGAACTTTTATAGTGCTGAGGAAGGCGACATTGCTTACTGAAGACTCCACTCATCCACTTCATGCTCTTTCAGGCTGGCACTAAGGTCCAGCTGTTCTGGCTGATAATCCCACGCCACAAAGTTGTTGTCTTCTTATTTATTACAAGATAAATATGTTTTGCAATAATGTGGTTCTATTCTGTTTAGGTGTGCATTGTGTGGACACTGTTACCTGTTGGTGATGAGGCGTGAGTTGACGTAACGGTACTCGCCCTCATATCTCTGCTCTGTTACAGTCATCTTGCCTATGGGCCTTCTGAGCCTGGTCAAGAACAGACCTGAGATCAGCAGGTAGGTCATCATGATGGCAGGGCCCTGAGGGAGAGGGAGCAGAACACAAAGTTATGGTAACTGCTTTGTGTAGTCTGAGGCACTCAGGCTTTCGCAAAGTGCTTGTTGCGCCAACTATAGTACATTGGTTTGTTTTTTAACAAAGCCGCAAGAATAAACACAGAGTAAAACATCTCCGGGAAAGGGTTTGTTCTGGGTGTTTCCTCTTGGAGAGAAAAACAAACAAAACAAAAAAACACAGGAGAGAATAATCTGAGTCCAAGGGCATTCTTTCTTGACCATTATGCATAACTGAACTGTCCCTTATATAAATCGTCATGTGTCTGACCCTTTAACACTACTGGCCTTCCCTTAATAAGAGAGTAATTGATGTGTCCTGCCTGTCCGGTTGTTCAATACAGATCTGCTGATGAAACAATCCCGACTACCACGACTTAAGAGGATTGGAACTTTAAATGCTTTGCTTCATCCATTCCCTTTTCACACCATGCATCTGTGCCTGTAATTGTTAATAACTATATGGTTTGAAAAAGAAAAAAATCTAGCTATCCATTTATATTTCTGAAAGTCAAAAAAATTACTTAAAATCAATTTACCCCAGCACAGATATTTTGTTAATGTATCTATTCAAGTAGAAATTATTTTGCAATGTCCTGTCCCATCTAATAATGTACCCTTTATTTACAGGACGTTTTCAACATGAAATACATTTTACAAGAGTGAGATAGTGTGCGGGAGATTTCTTTTACTTTAAAAAAAAAAACAAAACCTGGGCATAATGCATTCATACATTCATACATAATCCAACTTCAATGTATGAAGTAAAATGAGGTGCAGAGGCATTGCAGAGAAGAGAAAAGGGGACAATAAACCGGAAGTAGTTTCTTTACAGTCTCTCACAGCTTCCCAAAAATGAAATTATTATCGATGTATTTAAGAAAAAGTATACTTCAGATTTAAAGTTTTTTTAGATCGATTTAGATTTTTTTTTTTTTTTAAGAAAACAGGTGATGTGTGAGTGACGTTACTGCTCATGTACCAGGCCTGTGAGCGGAGACCTGCAGTAGAAACGCGCACTGTCACCCCTCCAAAGTTAAACGATCTGGGAGATAAGAGCAGTTGGAAACATGGCTTTATATACCTTAAAAAAGTAGTCTAGGTAAGGTTACCTTACCTAGACTACCTTTTTACGTAAAAGATTTGGATGTCCTATATTTTGGAATTTACATTTGTTATTAATCAGTTACAAAATACACACAAGCTAAAATGTAGACGAGCACATATTTTCGCTCTGCTATGATATGTATGGTTTGCTAATAAAAAGTGGGTAGTTACCTGAGCTCCAATGGCACTTGTGAGTTTGAAAATGTATAAAGCAATGTCCAACAATGGCTGAAAAAGAAAACATAGAAATATTTGACTATAAATGTGCATCATAGTAGCAGTAGAGTCAAGAATTGAAAGAAGATACCTTGCTGAGGTTGGAGTAGAGGTCCACCACACTGTTACAGAACTTTTCTACGTCCTGTGTGAGGAGCTGGTCAGCGTTGGCTATTCTGTTGTCCAGATTTCCCATTTTGTAGTAAGTGTACCCTCTGGATATCAAAATTTGTCAACAAAGAGACAAACAAGTCTGAGAAAGAGGTCATTAGAAGAAAAACTAAGACTTAAATCATTAAAACACAGAAAGCTGGCAGAACTGGTAGTAGTTGTTCCAAACTGCCCTGTTCTCACAAGTCATAGAAGTAGATCAAACACATTTTGAATGTACCCTTTGCTTTAGTTATACTAAAGGTTAATCATTTTTTTTCCCAGCAAAACCAAAAAGACAAGACAGAAGAAAGGATAAAAACACATTTAAAGCCCATATGACAGATTAGCTACCATTTTCAGGAAACCGTAGCAACAGTAATGCTTACCCAAGATATTGGTCTTTGTTTCACATCATTATTTATTGTTTAGCAGTAAAATACGATTTTATTGTGAAATTCAAAATTTCTTCCGCTTTGAACATGTAAACGAGCGATGACGTAGGCGGAGGGACGAACTTGACTAATGTTCGTAATTCTCCATTGACTTGAATGTATTTTTAAGTTATAAACATTGGTGTTTCCTAGTCTTACTGCTCCTGCCAGGACATTTTCACCTCCCTCAGTATTTAGGCTACACTGTCATTTATCAACAGAATTGTTTGAAATATGTTTATGTGTGTTAAATAAATGAGCAGGGTCACTTTAATCTGACACACAGCATGCTGCAGCTCCACCTCTTTCTCCTCTTCCCTCTTCCTCTCAGCGTCTCGTGTTATGATCACGTGTTAGAGTAGCAGACGTCCACTTAGCAGACAGGGAAATGTGAACCTTTGTGCCCCTGTTTTTGTAGAGAAAGTTTTTTTTGTGCCGCTCAAAACGATATAAATCGTTTTGAGCGGTTTATATCAGCCGCGCGGCAACAGGAAGACTCCAGCGGCTGTTTACTGCACGGAGCATGTTTTTGACGCGGCTCACAGACTCAGAAACAAAGCAAATGCTTTGCTGGAAATGCAGACTGGATTTAAGGTGAACTTGTGGATTTAGACAATGCGTCGGGGCCGGGGCCAATTAATTTAACACGGAAAGAAACAGAACAGCGGACCTTTACAGTGGATCTGCAGAGCCCTGATGTGGATATGAACAGCTAGATTAACCCGTGTCCCCGTCAGACACATGTGTTTTAAGCTTTACCTGGACATCAGCGAACATCGTCTTACATCGTCAGACATCCATGGTGAGTAAAAAGCTGGTTTGCGAGAGTTATTTGACTTGAAAGGCTCGTTACACGTGCGTAATCGCCAGGCGCTGTTCTTATGAGAAGCTTGGAGGAGGATGTGCTGTGTTGTTGCTGTTGTAATAATTTGGCAAATGCATGTGCCATGTTGATCATCAAGAGCACATAGACAGTGAACAAACAGGGTATTCAGTTGCTGGGAGGCTCATAGACGAAGGGCGTGCAGGAGGTGAGCGCAGAAGGGCGTCTGACCAGTGCAAATGCTTTGAGCTGTGCCGCGCTCCATATCTCGGGTGTATAACGATCCTCTGACATGTGAGTCACAGATGAAGCTGTGTTTTGGCTTTGTATTCACGTGTAGAAGGCTGAGTTTCTTTATTCCTTCATTTGAATAAGCTACAGCCTTTTTTCTGGTCTGGAAAGCAATAAACAATGTCCACTCAGCAAACTCTTATTAGTCTGTCCACTTACAATAATAAACCATATAATTAACCATATAAAAACTAAAGGTGAACACACAAAATAACACCCTAATATCTAATTTAACTATAAATAACAATTAGCTCTTTACAAATCCAGGCGACAGTGCAGATATTTGATAAAAAAGATGCTTAGTTTTACATGTAAAACAGTCTGAACTGATGCTGCCTTCCCCTCCGTCTACGTCATCCTCACAGCTCCAGGGGGCGCCCTAGCAACGGATAAACAGCACAAGAAAGTGCATGGTTTTATCAAGTTTTTTATCATTTTTGGCAACTTTTATGGAACAAAACAAATATTTATCATATCTACAAATATATTCAAAGTGGATTATATTAAAAAAATAACATTTAAGCAACCTGTCATATGCACTTTAAGGTAGAGCTGGGCAATTCGGACAAAAATAAAAATCTTGATTTGTTAAAGAACATTTTGATGTACAATTTTTTTCACAGACAATTTTAAAATAACTGAATGCATTAGATTTCTAAAAGCACACCTTTACTGTTGTGAGTCAACATAGAATTAAAGTACATAGAACAAGCCAAAAATACACAGATTGAGGTTCTTTTTAAAGATTTGTGTATAATATAGTGCAATGGAGATCTTTTTTGCTTGGATAAAGAACTATATTTACTGTATATTTTAGTGCACTAATTCAAATAAAGCCAAACTCAAAGCAAAGCACACACTCAAAGCTCTAGACTCACACTTGGAGATAACACTTATTGATTTATTTGATAAAATGCATAGGAAACTTGACCAAAGCTTAAGCCTATCATGCCCCTGTCAGCTTCAGTACTGCTCTTTCAGTGTTCTTATTTAAGTAATATGGCAATTATTTTTATTTCTGCTAAACCTGTAGTAAAGCTTCTTCAAATATGTGTTTTGTAATGTTTTACTAACCCTAAGCTGCCGTTGTGATAACTTGTAGCGCCACATTTAGCACTGCAGTAAGTTTTTAACTTTAAGACCCTCCTCTAAACTATGTTAAACTTATTTCACCAGCTACTGTGAGCAATTTCTACCTGCTCTTTTGTAAACATAAGGACTGCACAAAGAAGGGAATATTGGTCATTAATAGTTCTTTTCTAATGGCCTCATCAATCACAATTGCAATATGTACATGTCTTTAGTCGCATGAGGACGAATACAACTGAGCAAGTGCACAAGGCTGTACAGAAGCCTGTAAAGACAAGGCAAGCGCCGCAAAAGTCAAGTAAAAAGATCTCTATAACTGTTAAGTCTTTAGGCTCTTGATGGGCAATATTTTATCCACATGTTTTCTATCAGTCTTAGGTCTGAGGACTGGCTTGGAATCTCCAGAACCTTGAAATGCTTGTTATAGAGCCACTCCTTAGTGGCCTGGCCAGTAGTCAGTACTCTTACTAAGGGACCGATGTTTTTTGCCCTAAATCTCATGATACATTATTTCATTCATCGTTTTCTTAATACCAAACAAGTGTCCTGTTTCTGCCATTTTTCACAGTGGGTATGGTGTTCACTCATCATCATTGTCCTTCTTTCAACACAGAAAGTGGAGTTTATACCAAAAAGTTCTATTTTGGTCTCCTCTGACCACACAACCTTCTCCCCTGGATCAAACTGACGAGTTTGGAAATGTGCTGGCTTAAGCAGGAAGTACTTCATGGGACTGCAGGATTTGAATCCAGGACAATATATTTAGTAAACTTTATGATTGTGGTCCCAGATATCTTCAGGTCTTTGACCAGATGCCCCTGTGTAGTTCTCGGTTGATTCATCACTGTTCTTATGATCCCTGATCCTCACTCATTTTTTAGAACTTATTTTAAGCTTCTCTCTCCATAATAAAATCTTTAATGATTAAGACCCACAAGCTTCAAGTGTTCCCATGGTCAAGTCTAATCATGCATTCATTTATAGATATTTTATTGGTTTTAGAAAATAAATGAATTTTTCTATATATTTTTTATTTATTTTTTTTAGGCTTTGAGACATTTCATCCCACATTAGGTTATTTCAAACTTAAAATTCTAAATTAAATAGAACACTCTCCAGACTGCGCCAAACTCATATTATTCAGGTAATTTTCAGTTGTCCTGTCTTTCTTCCAATTTTGTAATAACTGAAACATTTATTGATTATTTTCTTTCCAAGCTGCTTTGTGATCATTGAGTAGCTCATTCATATCTTGTGCAGGTCTACAATTATGTCACTGATGTTGTTTTTTATATTTATATATCGTTTGGATTTTCCAGGCAAACGGTGGAGGTTTGAAGGTGTCAACAGATGAGAAATCTTAGTTACCTAATGTAACTGTAGTTCTATGAGTATGTGCGTAGCCCTCTCCGGGCTTCGCTATTGGCTAACACTCGAGGCAGCGCCTCGCACCTGAAGATCAATCAATGTACAGCTCCAATCATGGGGACGTGGTTCCCCCACTGACCGTATATAAGGCCCTGTCCACTATCGCTCGCCCTTCTTGAACTCTAGCACAGTGGAAGACATGCCTGCTGGGCCTGCAGGTAGAGGGCTACGCACATACTCATAGAACTACAGTCACATTAGGTAACTATAATTTCTATGTCGTATGTGCTAAGCCCTCTACGGGCTTCGCTATTGGCATACCCTACGCGAAGGCCGTAGGATCAATGTACTCCCAGCAGGCATACATGATTGGAGCGCACCTGCAAACCTACTTCGTACCAAGTACAGAGAGGCAGCGGGCAAGGTTGAGACCAGATGGAGCGAAAGGCACATAGTCCTGCTTGGACCTGCCGCAACCACCCGCATGAAAAGGAAACAAAGGTGATGAAAGGCCGCCTCTCCCAAGAGCGCCAAGCCACCACAAGAAAAGCATCCAGAAGGAGTGCTAATGCATTGATGAACTGGTCGCCTCTCCCAAGAACACCAGGACACTACAACAAGAGTATCCAGAAGGAGTACGAGCGAAGGTGAACAGGCTGCCTCTTCCAAGAGCATCAAGAACACCCAGGCAAAAACCTCCAGAAGAAGACGCTGAGACTGGAAGCAATGCGCCTGAGGCACATTGCCAACGAAGAGGAAAGTCTTTAGGCCGTCCCTCATGTCGACTCATGCGGCCCGCGAGAGAGGACCAAATTAGTCACCGACCGCACTGTCACATCCAACAGATATGACTGCACAAACGTCGACGAGGAGGACCAGGAGGTTGCCAGACAGATCTCCTCGAGGGGCACCCCTCTAAGCCTAGCTGTAGAGGTGGCCACATACCGGGTAAAAGCTTCTGGGGGGTGGGTTCGGACTGAGAGCACCCCGTAAAAAGCGCTTAACGAGAGGATGGTTATGGGCCAGGAAACCACCAAAAACCAATGCGGCCGAAAGCGATGGCCACAGCAAAGACGCCCAAGGTCGAAGCCAATCGGCCTTTGGCCAGGAGACCCTGACGAAAACCCAAGACCTCCTGAATACTGCAGGAGAGGGGATCCACCGACCTCTCCGTGCACCATGCGGCAAACAACTGCCATCGTAGCCTGTCGGCCCTAATCGTCGAAGGCGCACAGCCTCCTTGAATAGTCGAGACTACAGCAGAAGGGAGGCCTAAGCCTAACCACCTTCCTTCTCAGCTTCCAAACCAAAAGCCTGTGGCCTATGATTGGACGTGAGTAAAGGGCTCCCTGGGCCTGAGTCAGCGTGTCTGGCGAGTCCGGGAGGGGCCAAGGTCCCCCCTGTGCCATGCACACCAAGTTCGGGTACCACTCGGCACTTGGACTGTCCGGGGCCACAAACAGGATTTGTAGCCTGTCTCTCCTGACTCTGTGGAACAGTGGAGGGAAGAGCCGGAGGGGCCAAAGTCGGTGCGCCAATGCGTCGACGCCGAGAGGAGGCTCGTCCCCTGGTCTGAGTGAGAACTATAGGGGGCATAGAGCGGCCGACGAAAAGGTCGGCCACCGGGTGGCCGAACTGTTGCCAAACCTGCGCCGCCACCCAAGGGGCTAGGCTCCATTCATCGCGGGCTGCTCCGCTCCTGGGCATTCTGTCCGCGCATACATTGAGAATGCCAGAGATGTGCCGGGCCCTCAAGGAAAGGAGGTGAGTGTTGGCCCATAGAAAGATCTCAGGCCGCCCTCCTGTGGAGCGAGGGAGATCTGGTTCCCCCCTGTCTGTTCAAATAAGCCACCACAGTCGTGTTGTCTGACCGGACTAAGACGTGGTGTCCCTCCAGTTCCGCTCTGAAGTGCAGGAGAACGTTCCTCACTGCCTCCATCTCCAGGACCTTGATGTGCCTGGGCGTCGAAGACCAGGTGCCGCCAGTCGGGCACTGGTCCAAGAATCTGATGAATCTGATGGGACCGGACTAGCGTCCTTCAAGCACAGTCTGTTGACCACAAAGCCCAGCTTGGAGATGTCATCCAGCACCACCTCCGTGTGAGCCTGAGCCTCCCGATGACAGGAGGCCAGGATGAGCCAATGACTGGTTCCAATACGACGCAGCAGGTCCAGCGCCGCCTCCACGCACTTTCTCCAAGTGCCAGCGAACAGCCAAACGGGAGTCGGCAATATTCGTTGCATCTCCTAGCCACGGAGAAGCGGTGGAACCTTCAGTGCTCCGAAACAATGGAAACCTGGAAGCAAGCATCCATGAGGTTTACAGAGTGTGGTATACTGAGATGGAATGTTAATTCATATATATTATTATTTCCATACTGTGCAATGTTCTATCTGTGTAGAGAGAATGTATTTGTTACATACTGCATTTTTGGAGTTCACCGCTAGAGGGCGAACTAGCCTAAGTTGTTTAGCAGAATAAGACAAGTACCTCATGTTGTCTGACATGAAAAAGTTCCAGGTAAAAATGAATACTTTTTTCGAGATGGTGTTGTTCATTTTTTTCGGCCACGATGCAACATCTTTTTGGCGACGAGGACAAACAACTTTGAAACAGTAAGCACTTTGGACATTCGGGGCGAAAAGAAACGAAGGGGAGGAGAGAGAAACGTAAAAGAAAAACTGGCAAATGGCGACCATCGGCACTCTAGCAGCGTTTGATGCTAAAAATCAGAGCTGGGAAGAATACTGTGAAATAATGGAACAGTTTTTTGAGGCCAATGCGATTGATGACAGAGACAAGCAAAGAGCTATCCTCCTCAGTGTGGTTGGTGCATCTACGTACATTTTAATGCGTAACCTCTGCAGCCCAGACAAACCCAAAGAGAAAACTTACCAGCAACTGGTGTTACTGCTGAAGAACCATTTCGACCCGAAACCAAGCGAAATAGTCCAAAGGTACAAGTTTGATTCACGCAGTCGTAAGCCAAATGAGTTGGTGATGGATTATGTAGCCGAGCTGCGGAGGCTGGCACAGGACTGTAATTACGGTGACACATTACAGCAGAAGTTGAGAGACAGAATCGTATGTGGAATAAATGATGATCGCATACAGAGAAGACTCCTGGCAGAAACGGACTTGACATGTAAAAAAGCATTATCCATTGCGATAGCAGCAGAAACAGCAACTAAAAACGTTCACGACCTCCATAATCCAAGCGCAGCGGCAAAGTGCTTCAAATTGAACAAAGGCTCACACGGTAGAGGTGCATTCAAGAGCGGAACCACTGAGTGATATTGGTGCAAAGGACAACACAATGGAGCTGAATGTAAGTTTAAACAAGAAAAATGTCATGCATGTGGAAAAGTGGGACATATTGCAAGAGCTTGTCGAAATAAAAGTCAACAAAGCAGAGCTAAAGCTAAATCCGGTGATGTTAAAAAGGATCAGAAAAGTGCAAGCTATCGCTCACATAACGTTCAAGAGCAACGAGAGGATAGTAACACAGACAGCTCAGAAGACACTCCTTTCGCATTAAAATGCATGAAATTCAAACTGGGAAGTATGAGTGAAATACATTTGAGGAAAGTGGATCCATATACTGAGAGCATTAAAGTGAATGGAAAAAGAGTTATTTTTGAAATAGACACAGGCTGTAGTCTCACAGTGATGAATGAAAAGACATTTCAAACAACCTGGAAAAATGACAGTACTCCTCATATCAAGCCAGTTCAAATCAAGTTGGAGACTTATACAGGGGATCCAGTGAAAGTAGTGGGAGCTGCTCACGTGAAAGTCAAATACAAAAACAGAAAGCCAAACTGCCTTTGGTAGTTGTTAAAGGAGATGGTCCAACCCTGCTTGACCGAGGTTGGCTTGAGGACATTCAACTGGACTGGAAAGGGGTGAAAGCCAGACACAAAGCTAGTCAAGTACACCATGTCAACACAGAGAAAAACATGACACTGCAAGAAGTGCAAACATGAAGATGTTTTCAAGGAGGAGCTAGGTACATTGAAAGGTACTAAAGCCACAATCCACATCAAAGAAAATGCTGTTCCTCGATTCTTACATCCGAGGTCGATTCCTTATGCCATGAGAACAAAAGTGGATGAGGAAATTGACAGATTGTTAAAAGAGGACATTATCACTCCAGTGAAATATTCAGAATGGGCTGCTCCTGTTGTACCCATCCTGAAACCAGTGGGAACAGTCAGATTGTGAGGTGACTATAAACTAACAGTAAACACAGTTTCCTCGCTTGAGCAATACCCAATACCAAGAGTGGATGATTTGTTCAACGCGCTAGCTAAAGGAACACAGTTTACCAAACTAGACATGAGTCACGCTTATCAACAAATACTCATGGATGAAGAGTCAAAGAAATATCTCACAGTGAACACACACAGAGGCTTGTTCACATACAACAGACTACCGTTTGGCGTGACCTCAGCTCCTGCCATATTTCAAAGAACAATGGAGAGTCTCTTAAGTGGGATTTCACTAGTCGCAGTATATCTGGATGACATTTTGGTCAGTGGTGTGGACAAAGCTGATCATTTAAAAACCTGGACACTGTGCTGACAAGGCTAGAAGAGGCTGGTCTGCGCCTCCGGAGAAACAAATGCACATTTCTTCAGGATGAAGCTAAGTACCTCGGGTACAGAGTTGACGCACATGGTCTGCATCCACTAGATAAAAAGGTGAAAGCAATCCAAGAAGCTCCAGCACCTGGAAATGTAACTGAGTTAAAATCCTTTTTGGGACTGTTAAACTACTACAAGTTCTTGCCCAACCTGGCAACAAGGTTGGCTCCTTTACATGGACTGTTGAGACATGGTGTTCGTTGGAAATGGAACAAAGAACAAGAGCACGTTTTTCAAAACGCTAAAGACTTGTTGAACACTTCTGATGTTCTGGTGCACTACTCAGCTGACCGAGAACTGATTTTGTCATGTGATGCTTCTCCTTACAGAGTAGGAGCAGTGTTATGACACATTATGGAAGATGGAAGTGAGAGGCCAATTGGTTTTGTTTCTCGTACTTTACAACCTGCTGAGACAAGATACTCACAACTAGATAAAATAAAAAACTGGAACACAAAAGATACAGTACTATCTCAAGTGCATGAATACATCTTAAAAGGATGGCCTGCAGAAACAGATCCAAGTCTAAAGCCATTCCACCAGAGAAGATTGGAGCTCAGTACAAGAGATGGCTGTGTTCTCTGGGGAGCTCAAGTGGTTATTCCAACCAAAGGAAGAGAGAAGATGCTCAAACTTCTACATAAAACACACACTGGTATGACAAAAATCAAAGGTTTAGCTAGATCATACATGTGGTGGCCAGGAATGGATCTTGACGTTGAAAGAACTGTTCAGGCATGTCATGAATGTCATGAATGTCAATCTCACCAAAAGGCACCAACCCCTGCACCATTACACCCTTGGGAATGGCCTGAGTCGCCATGGTCAAGAATTCATGTGGACTACGCTGGACCATTCCTTGGAGAAATGTTTCTTGTGATTGTTGATGCACATTCCAAATGGCTCGACATTTACCCAACAAAGTCTTGTACATCACAAGTGACTATTGAGAAACTCAGACAAAGTTTTAGTGTTTTTGGTCTTCCAAAAATGCTTGTGTCTGATAACGGAACATCTTTTACAAGTGGGGAGTTCGAAACATTCATGAACCAAAATATCATTCAACATGTGAGGTCGGCCCTGTTTCATCCATCCTCTAATGCAGTGGTTCCCAAAGTGGGGGTCGAGACCCTCGGGGGTCGCGAGGCAAAATCTGGGGGTCGCGAGATGATTTCAAAATGTATTTTTACAATTATGACTTGACATTTAATCAGTGTTTTTGGGAATTGGGTTTATAAAAAGCAATACACTATCAAAATAAACACAATAAAGCCTAATTTAGATAGTTTTGTAACTTAAAATTAATACAAAAGTATATAATTTTTGCTGTGGGGGTCGCGAGTTGGTTGCACGGTTATTTTGGGGTCCCGGGTTGAAAAGTTTGGGAACCCCTGCTCTAATGGACTCGCGGAGAGAGCAGTTCAAACTTTCAAAGAAGGGATGAAAAATATGAAAGAAGGGACAATACAAACAAGGCTTTCCAGATTCTTGTTTAGTTACAGGATCACACCTCACGCCATGACAGGTTTGTTGCCTGCAGAGTTGATGATGTCACGCAGACTAAGGTCAGTGTTGGATTTAGTTGTTCCAGACGTGAAAACTAAAGTACAACAAAAGCAACTCAAACAAAAGGAAAATCACGACACACGCAGCAAACAGAAGTTTTGCATCTGGAATGGATCCAAGATGGCGCCGAGGCAGGGCGCTCTGGTGTTTCTGTGCATCGTGTTTTGTTTGTTTTTGTCCGTAAATCATGTGTCAGCATGCTCTTACACCCGTGAAGAGCTCTTAAACATCAGAACGTCAACTCCGTCGGACCTACTGCCAGTCTTTTTAGTGGCTGCGGCAGATTTGGCCAACTTTTTAACGAAAAAAGTGAGACGCCGTAGGAGAGGAAAGAGAGCGGGGGTGCTCGTGCGCCTGCGGAGACGCGGCTCTCGCTCGCCCTTACCTGGGATTTTCCTCTCGAACGTCCGCTCGCTCTGCAACAATACGGACGAATTGGCGCTGTTGATGAGGCGAAACAAAGACTTTTCCACCTCCTGTGTCTTGTGCTTCACGGAAACGTGGCTCAACGAGCAGATCCCGGACCGCGCGCTTCACCTGGAGGGTTTTCAGCTTCTCCGCGGGGACAGAAAACGGGTCTTATCCGGAGGAAAGACAAAAGGTGGAGGTGTCTGTTTTTACATTAACAACGCCTGGTGTTCGGATGTAAAGGTGATCTCCCAGCACTGCTCTCCTCCTCTGGAATACCTCTTCATAAACTGTAAACCATTCTACTCTCCACGTGAGTTCGCTTCATTCATTCAGGCCGCGGTCTACATCCCGCCAAGCGCGGACGTGCACGAACGTGTGGAGCGGACCTTTCCGGACTCTCTAGTTATTATCCTCGGGGATTTTAACAAAGGGAATTTGAGCCAGGAACTTCCCAAGTACAGACAGTTTGTTAAATGCCCGACAAGAGAGCAGAACACGTTGGATCACTGCTACACTACAGTCAGTGGAGCTTACAGAGCCGTGCCCCGCGCTGCTCTGGGCTTTTCGGATCACGCCATGATTCACCTCATCCCCTCATACAGACAGAAGCTGAAGCTCTCTAAACCTGCAGTGAGAACTTCTAAGAAGTGGACCAGCGAGGCTGTGGAGGAGCTTCGCACGTGTTTGGACACAACAGACTGGGACGTGTTTAGAGCTGCCACAGACAGCTTGGATGACTACACAGACACTGTGACGTCATACATACAATTCTGTGAGGACAGCATTATTCCAACAAAAACCAGGGTTACTTTTAACAACGATAAGCCCTGGTTCACGCCCAGACTGAGACAGCTGAGGAGGGAGAAGGAGGCAGCCTACAGAGCCAACGACAGAGAGGGCTACAAGGGCGCTAAGTACCAGTTCTCAAGAGAGGTGGAGCAGGTGAGATCTCGGTACAATAAACGTCTGAAGGAGCAGTTCTCTGCCAATGACACCGCCTCTGTCTGGAGAGGGCTCAGGCAAATCACCAACTATAAGCCTAGAGCCCAACACGCTGCGGATGATTTACAACTGGCTGAAAAACTTAACACCTTCTATGCCAGATTTGAAATCCCACACCCCTCCTCCACCCTCCTGACTGCACAGGTCTCCCCAGCCACTCTGGAGCCGCACCCCTCCCCACCACTCTCACCACCTTCACCACTGTGGACAGTACGACCCCCCCGATCACCCCTCCCCCTCCACTGTCTTCTCGGTGACAGAAAAGGACGTGCTCAAGCTTTTCCGTAAGCAAAACCCACGGAAAGCCCCGGGCCCGGACGGTGTCTCCCCCGCCACCCTGAGACACTGCGCAGAGGAACTGGCTCCAGTCTTCACGGACATTTTCAACATCTCCCTGGAGTCCTGCCATGTTCCTGCCTGCTTCAAGCTGTCCACCATTGTCCCTGTCCCCAAGAAGCCCCGTATCACTGGCCTTAATGACTACAGGCCTGTGGCGCTGACGTCTGTAGTCATGAAGTCATTCAAGCGCCTGGTCCTTCCTCACCTCAAGTCCTTCACCTCCCCCTCCTAGACCCTCTGCAGTTCGCCTACAGAGCCAACAGGTCTGTAGACGACGCCATCAACCTGGCCCTCCACTTCATCCTGCAGCATCTGGACTCCCCGGGAACCTACGCTATAGGGTCCTGTTTGTGGACTTCAGCTCTGCATTCAACACCATCCTCCCTGCTCTGCTCCAGGACAAGCTCTCCCAGCTCAACGTGCCCGACTCCACCTGCAGGTGGATCACTGACTTCCTGACGGACCGGAGGCAGTGAGTGCGGCTGGGGAAGAATGTCTCCACCACTCTATCAACACAGGATCTTCACAGGGCTGTGTACTTTCTCCTCTGCTCTTCTCCCTGTACACCAACTGCTGCACCTCCAGCCATGACTCTGTTAAACTGATCAAGTTTGCGGACGACACCACCCTCATCGGACTCATCTCTGATGGTGATGAGTCTGTCTACAGGAGGGAGGTAGACCGGCTGGTGTCCTGGTGCAGCAGCAACAACCTGGAGCTCAACGCTCAAAGACAGTGGAGATGATCGTGGACTTCAGGAAAGTCACAGCCCCCTCACCCCCCTCGTCCTGACAGACTCCCCATCACCACTGTGGACTCCATCCGCTTCCTCGGCACCACCATCACACAGGACCTGAAGTGGGAGCCGTCCATCAGCTCCCTGATCAAAAAGGCCCAGCAGAGGATGTACTTCCTGCGGCAGCTGAAGAAAGCCAAGCTGCCGGTCCAGATGATGGTGCAGTTTTACACGGCCATCATTGAGTCCATCCTCACCTCCTCCATCACCGTGTGGTACGCTGGAGCCACAGTCAGGGACAGACACAGACTGCAGCGCATTGTGCTCTCTGCTGAGAAGGTGATTGGCTGCAGCCTCCCATCTCTCCAGGACCTGTACGTCTCCAGGACTCGGGGCGTGCAGGTCGGATAGCAGCTGACCCTTCTCACCCTGGACACAGACTTTTTGAGCTTTTTGACTCCCCTCAGGCAGGAGGCTACGGTCCATCCGGACCAGAACCTCACGTCACAAGAACAGTTTCTTTCCTTCTGCTGTAGGACTCATGAACACTCCATAAACCTGCGACTATGTTGATCTCCTGCATTGTCGCTTTAACAGTTACATCATCACCTGTCACTTTATTCACTTTATTCATTCGTTCATTTACTCATTATGTTAGTATTATCTTACCTCTTGCACTGACAGATTGCACTGTTGTTTTGATTGTTCTGATTACTGTGTATATTTTTATTGCCTAATTTTTATTGGCCTATTTTTGCATGCCCTTATACTTGATTTTATATATCTTAAATATGTTTACTATATTTGATATTTTTTACTAGATTCTTTATCTTTATTTGTGTTTTCTGTGTTATATGTTGCACATTAGCACCGGAGCAAGTTCCTAGTCTGTGAATTCTGTTTGTTCACTGACAATGGCAATAAATTCTTTCTGATTCTGATTCTGATTCTGGAGATGACATGCTCATCAGGAACTATTCTTATGGACCAAAATGGATTCCTGGTGTTCAGGGTACTGTATATGCAGGAATCTTGAAGTGAAGTTTAAGACCTTTTTAAGACTTTTAATACCTATAAAAACAAAAATTAAGACTTCATCGCAACCATCGCAAGTCATTTTTGTATGGTAAATAATTTAAAACGGCTATTCTTGTGAGTCATGATAGACAAACTAGAAACAATAGTTAACAGTCCTTAGTGGAAAAACTTTTTCTACAGCTTGATCAAGAAGAACCTTATATTTTTAGGCACATTTTGCTTAAAACAATGTATATTATCCCTAAAAAAGCAAACTTGTACATCAAACAAACTCAGTATTATGGACAAGGCAGGTTTATTTCCTCCTTTAGTGCATTTAGTCAGATTAAAGACAAATAATATTTGTAATTCATATTGACCTGCTTGTCTCTTTGTATCTTAGTTTAATGTCAAATTGTTTGTTTGGTAGTATCTTGTCTATTTATTAAAGCAGGGGTTCCAAACATTTAAGCCAGAGAACCTCCCAAAGAACCGTGCAACCAACTCACGACCCCCACAGCAAAAATTATATACTTTTGTAATAATTTAAAGTTACAAAACCATTTCAATTAAGCTTAATTGTGTTTATTTTTATAGTGTATTTCTCTATATAACCCCAATTCCCCCCAAAAACTGATTAAAAGTCATAATTGTAAAAATGTTGGAGTTTTTTTGTTGCTCAAAACCAGCTTAATAAAACCATTCTAGGTATGAGCAGGCCCACTTTTACACAGATCTGACTTGTGATCTGGCCTGGTGGCATCATCTGCCAGACTCCAAGCAGATACTCCTCACTAAAGTTACACAGTGCTCCTTTAATAACCTTACTGCCCTATCACAAACTACTGTATGAATGGTGAATAAGGAGGAGAACGAAGCATAAATACAAAACATCAAAAGAAATTGAATAGGCTTTTTTAATTTAAAAATAGATCTAATATTATCAGCTCATTTGATCTAAATCTTTATTGAGTTAATTTAGAAGTCTATCTTTCAAAGCTGAGAGGACAGTGTTTTAGTGCTATCAAGCACTTTGAAAACACCTGTATTGTGAATATTTAGCGACCCTATGTGTTGTTTATGTTTTGTGAAAGTGGTCCTTTAAATACATCGTGAGACGGTGATCTTGGTTCTATAGTTGTGTTTCAAGCGCGCAGCGCGGAAACGTATCCAACGAGTCCAATTGCTACAGGCACGCAGACAATGCCGCAAAACTAACCAGCGCATGTTCCACACAGGTTTACGCACATTCAAGTAAACACAAAGATCGTGTCTGGGATTTGCCATAGAAGCTGCAGGGCGCTTCTCTTTATCTCCGTCTCTGCGCTGCTCTCTTGTACCGGAGCCAAACAGCTCGTTGAAGACATGTTTCGCTAAACTTTCACCAGGCTTTACCATTTATGAAATTTCACATATTCTGAGTTGCAATGCATACACAAGACATTTCAGGCCGTCTTAGCGCTAAAAATGCATCTCCACAAGTCCGTTTACACATGTAGGCTAATAATGAAGGCTTTTACGTTACCTGATGGAGCAGTTGTGGAATGCACGAGCACGTAGCCTGCATGTTTATTCCACGTAAAAAAACTTTGTACAAATATTCCACTCTTCACGTTTGCGAACAATCCAATACATTATTTTCCATAAAACTGCGAATGCTGCTGCGGAGGTTTTCGTTGCTGATGCCTGGCTCCGATCCAACTCGCTCGCGCTTTGGTTGTTGAAGTTAAAGTTTTGCGGTTTATTTCCAGCATCTTGAGATTCTCGCTAGATCCCGTAACGTAAAGACACACGGTATATTCCTTGGGCTCCGGGTCTCTGGTGGCCCACCTGTCCAAAATATAGGCCCACGCTCCTCCTCGCTCTCGGGTCCTGTGCCTCCTCCGACCTACAGCTGTCACTCGCGTACCCTGCTAGTATCACTGCGCTCAGAGCGGCGTCTGACCGCAGCACCGAGGTTATTTTTTTTTGCCCATTTCACGCTCTGAACATTTTATCAAACAAAGACGCATTATCAAGATCTATTTGATATATTGCTTTGCAAAAAATTAAGACTCCCAAATTGGAATTAACACTTTTTAATACTTTTTAAGGGCCTTAATTTTGGCAAATTTCATTTATCAACTTTTAAGACTTTTTAAGACCCCGCGGACACCCTTGTGTTGTTCAAGACTGTTCAGGACCGCTTTCTTATACAGTTAGTATTGGTAGTGGGCTACTGATGAAAAGGCACGTAGATCAGGTCAGATCTAGATTATCAGATCCAGAGCCAAGTGTTGAGAAAGAGTTTACCTTACCATTGTTACCAGAGGGTATTGAAAACACTGTTGAGTCAGTACACAACCAAAACAAACCAGTGTTAGAGCAGAAAACTAGTCAAGAGATTATCTCAGAGTTACCATCTACTTGGGATAGTCAGATTGAACAAAACTTACCTTTTGAGTCAGAAGTTAGACGTTCTACTAAGGAGAAACGTACACCTGTTCATCTTAAAGATTTCATTCGCTAATGTATTACGCTTACATAAAAAGAAAGTGTAATGTAAGAAATGCTTAGTTTACTGAGTCACTTTTAGTTGAATACAATGTTATTTGTGTTATTTGTGTTATGTGTTTATTGTTGCACACTTAAATTTTATTTTGACAATAACGTGTTAAGGGTTGTTCGCTTAAAGGTGGGGGAGATGTGGTATACTGAGATGGAATGTTAATTCATATATATTATATATACTCCCCCTCTCGGGGAGTGTAACTGTTTCAGATCATTGCTGTTCCAGTGACGTGGGCCAGACCACTGATGCTTGGACCTCCGCCCCACCTCCCTCTCCAGGATTGGCCTGTCCTGATCCTGCTAGACGAGTCGTTTCCCTCTGCTTATGGACTCTGGCTCCACAAACATAAACTCTATAACTTTAGTCTTAGTTACATCTACAGCCTGTCCGTCCATGGGAGTGGATCCCTTCTTCACTGTGGTTCTCCTCGAGGTTTCTTTTTTTCCCTCAGGGTTTTTTTGAGTTTTTCCTTGCCGAGAAGGAGGGTCTAAGGACAGGGGATGTTCTGGACAATCATTCATCTGCTCTACTAATAATCTGCTTTGACATGCTTGATCAAATGTTTCATTGAATGTGTATTGTTTTATTGAATATGTATTGTTTTATTTTGATTTCCTATTATTCATATTTGCTAAAATGAATAATCTTGGGAAGTCCTCAGAGACGACTGTTGTTGTGATTTGGGCTATACAAAAATAAATTGATTTGATTTGATATTATTATTTCTATACTGTGCTCAGTTCTATCTGTATAGAGAGAATATCTTAGTTACCTAATGTAACTGTAGTTCTATGAGTATGTGCGTAGCCCTCTACGGGCTTCGCTATTGGCTAACACTCGAGGCAGCGCCTCGCACCTGAAGATCAAACAATGTATCGCTCCAATCATGGGGACGTGGTTCCCCCACTGGCCGTATATAAGGCCCTGTCCACTATCGCTCGCCCTTCTTGAACTCTAGCACAGTGGAAGACATGCCTGCTGGGCCTGCAGGTAGAGGGCTACGCACATACTCATAGAACTACAGTTACATTAGGTAACTAAGATTTCTATGTCGTATGTGCTACGCCCTCTACGGGCTTCGCTATTGGCATACCCTACGCGAAGGCCGTAGGATCAATGTACTCCCAGCAGGCATACATGATTGGAGCGCACCCGCAAACCTACTTCGTACCAAGTACAGAGAGGCAGCGGGCGAGGTTGAAACCGGATGGAGAGAAGGCACATAGTCCTGCCCGGACCTGCCACAACCACCCGCATGAAAAAGAAACAAAGGTGATGAAAGGCCGCCTCTCCCAAGAGCGCCAAGTCACCACAAGAAAAGCATCCAGAAGGAGTGCTAATGCATTGATGAACTGGTCGCCTCTCCCAAGAGCACCAGGACACCACCACAAAAGTATCCAGAAGGAGTACGAACGAAGGTGAACAGGCTGCCTCTCCCAAGAGCGCCAAGAACACCCAGGCAAAAGCCTCCAGAAGAAGACGCTGAAACTGGAAGCAATGCGCAGGTCGCCTCTCCAAAAAGCGCCTGAGGCACATCGCCAACAAAGAGGAAAGTCCTTAGGCCGTCACCTCATGTCGACTCATCCGGCCCGCGATAAAGGACCAAATGAGTCACTGACCACACTGTCACATCCAACAGATATGACTGCACAAACGTCGACAAGGAGGACCAGGAGTTTGCCAGACAGATCTCCTCTAGGGGCACCCCTCTAAGAGTAGCTGAAAAGGTGGCCACACACCAGGTAAAACGAGCTCTGATGAGTGCAGGAGGGGAACGCCCCTCTGCCTCGTCAGTCATGTGACCCGCCTGGCACACCCAGTGGACTAAGCGCTGCGAAGAGAGAGCAGTGCCTCGATCCTTCGCATCAAAACCCACAAATAACTGGTCAGAATACCTGAAGCCAGCCGTGCAGTGCAGGAAGCGGCGAAATGCCCTGACCGGACATGACAGGTGACACCCTTCACCCTCCGCTGACGCATGTGGGGGATGACAACGCTGTCCCAAGCGGATGACCCTGGACATCCTAGGCTGGAAAGCCTGGTTCGGCCATAATTCCACCAAGCCTCCATCACCGCTGAAGAACATGCAAGAAGGTGGATGAGTGGACGCATAATTCCCTGCCCTCTTGGCAGAGGCGATCACCAAAAACGTCTTAAACGATAAGCAGCTGAGCTCAGCGCGATCCAGGGCTCAAAAGGTGGACCCGAGAGGCCCTCTAACAGACCTGCAGTTCCCAAGGGGCGGCAGAGCTTCTGGGGGTGGGTTCGGACTGAGCGCACCCCGTAAGAAGCGCTTAACGAGAGGATGGTTATGGGCCAGGAAACCACCAAAAACCAATGCGGCCGAAAGCGATGGCCGCAGCAAGCACGCAAGGTCGAAGCGATCGACTTTTGGNTGCCTCACGAAAATATAGGCGGCACGCTCCTCCTGCTTTCCTCGGTCCTGTGCGCTGAGGGCTCCGACCGGGTACAGCTTTGTCACGTCGCGTACTGCTAGTGATCACGCGCTCAGTAGCGGGGTCTGACCGCAGCACCGGTGTGTCTTTTTGTTTTGCTCATTTCGAACGCGTCTGCATTTAGTTTGCAACGAAGAGACGGATTATCAGATCGTATTTGATATAGTTGCTATTGCCAAAAAATTAAGACTCCCAACATGGAAATAACACTTTTTAATATTTTATTTAGGGCCTTAATTATGAGCAATTTCATGGTCTATGCAACTTTTAGAGTTTTTAAAGATCGCCCGGGCGGACACCCATAGTGTTTGTTCACGACTGTTCAGGACCGCTTTCTATAGCAGTTAATATTGGTAGTGGCTACTGGATGAAAGGCGCGATGATAGGATATTATGACTTCAGCATAGGCCAAGTGTTAGAAAGAGGTTTTTACTTACATTGTTACGCAGGCGTATTGTGAAACGACTGTGAGGTCTAGTACACCACCAAAACAAACCAGGTGTTCAGAGCAGCAAAATAGTCACCGAGATATTCAGAGTTACACTGCTACGTTGGATAGGTCATGATTGAACAAAACTTACCTTTTGAGTGCGAGGAAGTTAATCGTTCTGAAAGACTAAGGGAACGTACCCTGTTATCCTTAAGAGATTTCATTCGCTATGTATTACGCTTCCATAAAGAAGTGTGAAGTGTAAGAGAATGCTTAGTTTCTGAGTCAATGTTGTACGGAGTTGAATAGCAATGTTATTGTGTTGTGTTTGTTGTTTATGTGTTATATGTGCACACTTAATATTTTTAGTTTTTTGACAAATAACGTGTTGTGGGTTGTTCGCTTAAAGGGTGCGGGAGAGTGTGGGTCATATCTGACGGTGGACATGTAATATCATTAGTGTACTTACTCATATACTCCCCGCGTCTCGGGAGTGTAGACTGTGTTCAAGATCAATTGGCTGTTCCACGTGAACGTGGCGCAGACCAATCGAGTGACTTTGGACCCCTCCCGCCCGCCGCTTCCTCTGCCCAGGATTCGGGCGCCGTGTGCCTGTCCCGTGCTGGAGCGAGGTCGTTGGGTCCTCTCTTATGGGACTGCTGGCGTCCCAAACATAGAACATCCTATATCCTGTTAGTGGCCTTAGTTACATCTACAGCCTGTCCGGGTCCATGGGAGAGGATCTTCTTCACTGTGGTTCTCCTCGAGGTTTCTTTTTTTCCCTCAGGGTTTTTTTGAGTTTTTTCCTTGCCGAGAAGGAGGGTCTAAGGACAGGGATGTTCTGGACAATCATTCATCTGCCTACTAATAATCTGCTTTGACATGCTTGATCAAATGTTTCATTGAATGTGTATTGTTTTATTGAATATGTATTGTTTTTATTTTGATTTCCTATTATTCATATTTGCTAAAATGATAATCTTGGGAAGTCCTCAGAGACGACTGTTGTTGTGATTTTGGGCTATACAAAAATAAATTGATTTGATTTGATATTATTATTTCTATACTGTGCTCAGTTCTATCTGTATAGAGAGAATATCTTAGTTACCTAATGTAACTGTAGTTCTATGAGTATGTGCGTAGCCCTCTACGGGCTTCGCTATTGGCTAACACTCGAGGCAGCGCCTCGCACCTGAAGATCAAACAATGTATCGCTCCAATCATGGGGACGTGGTTCCCCCACTGGCCGTATATAAGGCCCTGTCCACTATCGCTCGCCCTTCTTGAACTCTAGCACAGTGGAAGACATGCCTGCTGGGCCTGCAGGTAGAGGGCTACGCACATACTCATAGAACTACAGTTACATTAGGTAACTAAGATTTCTATGTCGTATGTGCTACGCCCTCTACGGGCTTCGCTATTGGCATACCCTACGCGAAGGCCGTAGGATCAATGTACTCCCAGCAGGCATACATGATTGGAGCGCACCCGCAAACCTACTTCGTACCAAGTACAGAGAGGCAGCGGGCGAGGTTGAAACCGGATGGAGAGAAGGCACATAGTCCTGCCCGGACCTGCCACAACCACCCGCATGAAAAAGAAACAAAGGTGATGAAAGGCCGCCTCTCCCAAGAGCGCCAAGTCACCACAAGAAAAGCATCCAGAAGGAGTGCTAATGCATTTGATGAACTGGTCGCCTCTCCCAAGAGCACCAGGACACCACCACAAAAGTATCCAGAAGGAGTACGAACGAAGGTGAACAGGCTGCCTCTCCCAAGAGCGCCAAGAACACCCAGGCAAAAGCCTCCAGAAGAAGACGCTGAAACTGGAAGCAATGCGCAGGTCGCCTCTCCAAAAAGCGCCTGAGGCACATCGCCAACAAAGAGGAAAGTCCTTAGGCCGTCACCTCATGTCGACTCATCCGGCCCGCGATAAAGGACCAAATGAGTCACTGACCACACTGTCACATCCAACAGATATGACTGCACAAACGTCGACAAGGAGGACCAGGAGTTTGCCAGACAGATCTCCTCTAGGGGCACCCCTCTAAGAGTAGCTGAAAAGGTGGCCACACACCAGGTAAAACGAGCTCTGATGAGTGCAGGAGGGGAACGCCCCCTCTGCCTCGTCAGTCATGTGACCCGCCTGGCACACCCAGTGGACTAAGCGCTGCGAAGAGAGAGCAGTGCCTCGATCCTTCGCATCAAAACCCACAAATAACTGGTCAGAATACCTGAAGCCAGCCGTGCAGTGCAGGAAGCGGCGAAATGCCCTGACCGGACATGACAGGTGACACCCTTCACCCTCCGCTGACGCATGTGGGGGATGACAACGCTGTCCCAAGCGGATGACCCTGGACATCCTAGGCTGGAAAGCCTGGTTCGGCCATAATTCCACCAAGCCTCCATCACCGCTGAAGAACATGCAAGAAGGGTGGATGGAGTGGACGCATAATTCCCTTGCCCTCTTGGCAGAGGCGATCACCAAAAACGTCTTAAACGATAAGCAGCTGAGCTCAGCGCGATCCAGGGGCTCAAAAGGTGGACCCGAGAGGCCCTCTAACAGACCTGCAGTTCCCAAGGGCGGCAGAGCTTCTGGTGGTGGGTTCGGACTGAGCGCACCCCGTAAGAAGCGCTTAACGAGAGGATGGTTATGGGCCAGGAAACCACCAAAAACCAATGCGGCCGAAAGCGATGGCCGCAGCAAAGACGCCCAGGTCGAAGCCGATCGACCTTTGGCCAGGAGACCCTGACAAAAACCCAAGACCTCCTGAATAGTGCAGGAGAGGGGATCCACTGACCTCTCCGTGCACCATGTGGCAAACAACTGCCATCATAGCCTGTAGGCCCTAAACGTCGAAGGCGCACGGCCTCCTTGAATAGTCGAGACTACAGCAGAAGGGAGGCCTAAGCCTAACACCTTCCTTCTCGGCTTCCAAATCAAGAGCCTGTGGCCTAGGATTGGACTTGAGTAAAGGGATCATTGGGCCTGAGTCAGCGTGTCTGGCGAGTCCGGGAGGGCCAAGGTCCCCCTCCTGACTCTGTGGAGCAGTGGAGGGAGGAGCCGGAGGGGAAAATGCATAAAGAAGACCCCTCGGCCAAAGTCGGTGCGCCAACGCGTTGACGCCCAGAGGAGGCTCGTCGCCTGGTCTGAGTGAGAACTACAGGGGGCATAGAGTGCTTCAGGTCGGCCACCGGGTGGCCGAGCTGTTGCCAAACCTGCGCCGCCACCCAAGGGGCTAGGCTCTATTCGCCGCGGGCTGCTCCGCTCCTGGACATTCTGTCCGCGCCTACGTTGAGAATGCCGGGGATGTGCCGGGCCCTCAAGGAAAGGAGGTGAGTGATGGCCCATAGAAAGATCTCAGGCCGCCCTCCTGTGGAGCGAGGGAGATCTGGTTCCCCCTTGTCTGTTCAGATAAGCCACCACAGTCGTGTTGTCTGATCGGACTAAGACGTGGTGTCACTCCAGTTCCGCTCTGAAGTGCAGGACGTGCAGGAACGTTCCTCACTGCCTCCATCTACAGGACATTAATGTGGCTGGGCGTCGGAGACCAGGTGCCGCCCGTCGAGCACTGGTCCAAGACCCCCCCCCAACCTAACAGGGAGGCATCTGTGAACAACTCCGTGTAATGGGGGACACAACCCAGCAGCACACCCTGGCTCAGAAGAACCGGGACGGTCCAGAACTGGATATCCTTCCGTGCGGGCATTGGGGGCCTCAGCCATGTCCTCCTGTCGTGCGCCGGGTGCAACCTGAGACGGGAGTACCACCGAGGCGTCTCATGGGCAGTAGGCCAGCTGTACCACTGGTTGGGCCACTGCCATCAATCCGAGAAGCGATTGAATCTGATGGGACCGGACTTGCGTCCTTCAAACACAGTCTGTTGACCACAAAGCCCAGCCTGAAGATGTAATCCAGCACCACCTCTGTGTGAGCCTGAGCCTCCTGATGGGAGGAGGCCAGGATGAGCCAATGGCTGGTTCCAATACAACGCAGCAGGTCCAGCGCCGCCTCCACGCACTTTCTCCAAGTGCCAGCGAACAGCCAAACGGGAGTCAGCAATATTCCTGGCATCTCCTAGCCATGGAGAAGCGGTGGAACCTTCAGAGCTCCGAAACAATGAAAACCTGGAAGCAAGCATCCATGAGGTTAACAGAGTCAGACAATCGCCCAGACTGACACACTTAACAGGTGTCGTGTGGTCAGCATGCGAAACGGCCTCTAGGCTATGCATCCGTGGAAACCAAGAAGTACGGGGAGCAGAAACCGTTCTATGTCGTCGGCCTTCCATGTAGATAAAGGCCAATAGCGAAGCCCGTAAAGGGCTATGCCACACTCATAGAACTACAGTTACGTAAGTAACTAAGATTTCTCTGCTCTCTCTGCCAGCACCTCCACTCCTGCGCCACGTAACAGGAAGGAGGAGACGCGCAGATCCAAAAAGGGCCGTATGCCGCCGCACTTCTTGGCAACCAAGAAGTACGGGGAGTAGAAACCGTTCTATGTCGGCCTTCCATGTAGATAAAGGCCAGTAGCGAAGCCCGCAGAGGGCAACGCACACACTCATAGAACCACAGTTACGCAAGTAACTAAAATTTCTCTGCTCTCTCTGCCAGCACCTCCATTCCTGCGCCACGTAACAGGAAGGAGGAGACGCGCAGATCCAAAAAGGGTCGTATGCCGCCGCACTTCTTGGCAACCAAGAAGTACGGGAAGTAGAAACCGTTCTATGTCGGCCTTCCATGTAGATAGAGGCCAATAGCGAAGCCCGTAGAGGACTACGCACAAACTCATAGAACTACAGTTACGTAAGTAACTACATTTTCTCTCCTCTCTCTGCTAGCACCTCCAATCCTGTGCCACGTAACAGGAAGGAGGAGACACGCAGATCCAAAAAGGGCCGTATGCCGCCGCACTTCTTGGCAACCAAGAAGTACGGGGAGTAGGAACCGTTCTATGTCGGCCTTCCATGTAGATAAAGGCCAAAAGCGAAGCCCGAGGAGGGCTATGCACATACTCATAGAACTGCAGTTACTTTCTCCGTTCTCTCCGCTTGCATATCGTAGCAGGAGGGACGGGAGCCAGAAGCTTGGGCCTGCCCACTATGTCCGTAGGGGGGGGGTGCTCGTAAGGGACGTACGAACGAGAACCGGTCATAACGTCGCACCCGCGCAGTCTGCGCCTCCCCTAGGGAATGAGGAGATAGACAAGCATTCCGCCGAGATGCTGTCAAGCTCCGGGCAGAGGCCGAGCGCTCACAGACTTGCCCCTGCTCCTAATGCTGGAAGGGACGAGCAGGCGTCTGATGCCGCGGCGCTACACTAACCGTAAGAGGAGAGGATCTATGGACTGTAGACTCTCCTCCAAAGCACGAGGGGAAGCGCGTCGATGCGCGACCCCTACGAGCCTGCTCTTGCCCCCTGCGTGCTGCGGGACAGCGCAAGAAGGCGTTTGGTGTAACTCCAACAGAAATGCCAGCTGGGGGACCGTCCGCAGCCAGGACAGGTGGAGCGCGCGTCCCCTGTCGCTGCGCAGCACTGACCAGGGAGGGAGCGGAGACGTGATGGGAGCTCCGCTGCTGGTGCATGTGTGACCCTGTGAGAGGGAGCGC
This sequence comes from Mugilogobius chulae, assembly GCA_038363315.1. NCBI lineage: Eukaryota > Metazoa > Chordata > Actinopteri > Gobiiformes > Gobiidae > Mugilogobius > Mugilogobius chulae. The sequence continues at coordinate 16,430,467 of CM076415.1, read as the reverse complement.
ATCAGAGCGCGCCCTAAACGGTCCTGCACTACACAAATCCGCATCCTCAAAGCAGAGCGAGGAGCGGGAAAAAAACATCTACATAAAAAGATGAGTAAATGGAGATGATGCACAGAAGCCTGTCTTCTTCCCACATGCTTTCCAAGCGCAGATAGGAGCAGAACACGGTGCCCTGCTACCAGAGCAGCAGCGGTGGGTAAAGAACTGTCCTTACCCTGGACAGCTATCTGAGCTGCTGGAAACTCCGCCCTCACGACAGCGGCTGTGGTGAAGTACGTGGTTCTCACCTACGTCTTCTTCCCTGGGCGAGAGTGGGGGGTCACAGTCAACCTCTGCCCTTTCCTGACGCACTCATCCGCACCGCGACACTCAGCGGGGATGAGAGTGACAGGACAGCTGGAGCCAGCATCGGAGCTATAGCCCAGCATGAACAGCAACAGAAACGCTACCAGTGCGTGTCTGTTGCATGGTGAGAAGTAACTCTAAATCATAACATAAAGAGCCTCTCCTCTCTCTTACAAGCTCCAGATAAAGGAGCGCGCCGCTCCGGACTCGCGCTCCTGATCTGTGGGAGCCGGAGCCCGAGGAACAGAACGCCGCAGCTGTAAGAGCGTGTCTCGGGGAAGAGCGGCTCCTCCTCCTTCTGACCCGAGCAGAAGAGCGAAGCAGCGGGCGAGCTGCTTTTCTCATGGTCCTAGAGGGAAGACAGACCCAGCCAGAGATGTCTGCCGCCCACCTGTGCCGCGCACATATACCTACGCCCATGGCGAAAGCTTGTGACATGCAGAGGAAAACAGCCACCGTGGTCCGCAGCTAACTAGGCCCTGCGCTAGTTGCTAGCTAATGCTACGGCCCGTGCAGCATTAGCATAACAGCTGTACACAATACAGTCGTCAGCCTGTCTCGGGCTGGAATAGAGGCTTACCGCCAGATCAGAGCGAGGAAGAGGGAAGCAGAGCCAGACTGATCCCGTCCTGCGCTAGTAGCTAGCTAGTGCTATAACCTGTGTAGCATTAGCATAGCAGCGATACACGACACCGCCGTCAGCCTGTCTCGGGCTGGAATAGAGGCTTACCGCCAGATCAGAGCGAGGAAGAGGAAGCAGAGCCAAACTGATCCCGTCCTGCGCTAGTAGCTAGCTAGTGCTATGACCGTGTAGCATTAGCATAGCAGCGATACACGACACCGCCGTCAGCCTGTCTCGAGCTGGAATAGAGGCTTACCGCCAGATCAGAGCGAGGAAGAGGGAAGCAGAGCCAAACTGATCCCGTCCTCGATGGATGGAGCCCCCGACTCGCTGCACCAGTGCACACAGCGATACGGCCGGTATGCTGGCACACGGTGTTGGCGCCAAGCAGCAGCCGCGGGAGAAGAGGAACGCCATGTCTTCTTCATAGGGGGACAATCCGGAGGGAAGGAGGCGCTGGAGCCTTGCTCGGCAAGGCTGCAGCATGGACCGGAGGCACGGTCTTCCCCTCGGACATCTCCGGGTCCGGACCGAGATGCTCCGGGGATTCGGGGCTCATGAAGCCACGGCGCCACTCTCGCTTCTCCCTGGGAAGCGAGCAGCAGACGGGGCGGTCTTATCCCTGTGTTGTGCTGCCAACAGAGGCAGAGGGAAACAGACGGTCCTCGGGAGAAGAGGGTCTCACATCTGCCGTACCCACGGTGCTCGACACCGGAGGGTGACAATCTTCGAGCTGGTGAGTACGGCGAATCCCAAATCTTGATTGTAGAGAGTAAATCTTTCTTAAAGAACATGTTAAGAGATCTTCAAGTGCTGAGTGAAAAGAAGGACGAGCGATAGTGGACAGGGCCTTATATACGGCCAGTGGGGGAACCACGTCCCCATGATTGGAGCGGTACATTGTTTGATCTTCAGGTGCGAGGCGCTGCCTCGAGTGTTAGCCAATAGCGAAGCCCGTAGAGGGCGTAGCACATACGACATAGAAGTATTTGTTACATACTGCATTTTTGGAGTTCACCGCTAGAGGGCGAACTAGCCTAAGTTGTTTAGCAGAATAAGACAAGTACCTCATGTTGTCTGACATGAAAAGTTCCAAGTAAAAATGAATACTTTTTTCGAGTTGTTGTTGTTCATTATTTTCGGCCACGATGCAACACAGAGTCATTCAATCGCCCTGACTGACACACTTAACAGGTGTCGTGTGGTCAGCATGCGAAGCGGCCTCTAGGCTATGCATCCGTAGAGGACATGCAGATCCAAAAGAGCCGAATGCCGCTGCTTTTCTTGGAAACCAAGAAGTACGGGGATCAGAAACCGTTCTATGTCAGCCTTCCATGTAGATAAAGGCCAATAGCGAAGCCCGTAGAGGGCTATGCCACACTCATAGAACTACAGTTACGTAAGTAACTAAGATTTCTCTGCTCTCTCTGCCAGCACCTCCACTCCTGCGCCATTTAACAGGAAGGAGGAGACACGCAGATCCAAAAAGGGCCGTATGGCGCCGCACTTCTTGGCAACCAAGAAGTACGGGGAGTAGAAACCGTTCTATGTTGGCCTTCCATGTAGATAAAGGCCAATAGCGAAGCCCGTAGAGGGATACGCACAAACTCATAGAACTACAGTTACGTGAGTAACAAAATTTTCTCTGCTCTCTCTGCCAGCACCTCCACTCTTGCGCCACGTAACAGGAAGGTCGGAGACGCGCAGATTCAAAAAGGGCCGTATGCCGCCGCACTTCTCGGCAACCAGTACGAAGTACGAGGAGTAGAAACCGCTCTATGTCGGCCTTCCATGCAGATAAAGGCCAATAGCGAAGCCCGTGGAGGGCTATGCACATACTCATAGAACTGCAGTTACTTTCTCCGCTCTCTCCGCTTGCACATCGTAGCAGGAGGGACGGGAGCCAGAAGCTGTGTCCGTAAGGGGGGGGGACGTGCAGACGTCTGCAAGGGACGTGCAGACGAGAGCCGGTCATAACGTCGCACCCGCACAGTCTGCGCCTCCCCTAGGGAATGTGGAGATAGACAAGCATTCCGCCGAGATGCTGTCAAGCTCCGGGCAGAGGCCAAGCGCTCACAGACTTGCCCATGCTGGAAGGGGCGAGCGGGCGTCTGTTGCCGCGGCACTACACTAACCGTAAGAGGAGAGGATCTATAGACTGTAGACTCTCCTCCAAAGCACGAGGGGAAGCGCGTCGATGCGTGACCCCTACAAGCGCATGGAGCGCGCATCCCCTGTCGCTGCGTAGCACTGACCAGGGAGGGACCGGAGACATGGATGGGAACTCCGCTGCTCGTGCATGTGTGACCCTGTGAGAGGGAGCGCATCAGAGCGCGCCCTATGCGGTCCTGCACTACACACATTCGCATCCTCAAAGCAGAGCGAGGAGTGGGGAAAACATCCACATAAAAAGTGTGAGTAAATGGAGATGATGCACAGAAGATGGTCTTCTTCTCACATGCTTTCTAAGAGCAGATAGGCAGAACACGGCGCCCTGCTACCAGAGCAGCAGCGGTGGGTAAAAACTGTCCTTACCCTGGACAGCTATCTGAGCCGCTGGAAACTCCGCCCTCACAACAGCGGCGGTGGTGAAGTACGTGGTTCTCACCTACGTCTTCTTCCCTGGGCGAGAGTGGGGGGTCACCGTCAGGCGTCAACCTCCGCGATGGATAAAACCCCCGACTTAAAGGTGTTGGCGCCAGCAGGAGGCGCCACGTCGGAGAAGCATGTCTTCCTTCTGGGGGACAATGCGGAGGGAAGGAGGTGCTGGAGTCTTGCTCGGCGAGTCTGCAGCACGGACCGGAGACACCGCCTTCCCCTCGGACATCTCCGGGTCTGGACCGAGATGCTCCGGGGATTCGGGGCTCATGAAGCCACGGCGCTGCTCTCACCTCTCCCTGGGAAGTGAGAGGCAGGCAGGGCAGTCCTATGCGGTGTGCCGCCGAAACAAGGCAGAGGAAACAGACGTCGTGTCGGTCCTCGGGGAGAAGAATGTCTCACATCTGCCGTACCTACGGTGCTCGACACCGGAAGGTGACAATCTTCGAGCTTGTGAGTACGGTGAATCCAAATCTTGATTGTAGAGAAGTAAAATCGTTCTAAAAAAAACATGCTAAGAAATCTTCAAGTACTGAGTGAAGAAGGGCGAGCGATAGTACAGGGCCTTATATACGGCCAGTGGGGGAACCACGTCCCCATGATCGGAGCGGTACATTGTTTGATCTTCAGGTGCTAGGCGCTGCCGCGAGTGTTAGCCAATAGCGAAGCCCGTAGAGGGCGTAGCGCATACGACATAGAACCGGACTTTCACTGCAAAGCCGAGCGGCTCTCTGGACCGGACAGATTGCTTATTACTTTTCAAAAACAGAAAGCCTTCGTACGCCGGACCAGAGTATGGACCAGATGCAGTGTGACACCTGGCTCACATTCCCTAAGCGCTGCCGGCAGGGTCCATACTTTTTTGGATTTTCATCGTTCCGATAAAACTCTTTAAGCAGCAGCAGGAGAATCATATCATCAGTTCCACATAATGTTCTGTGAGCTGAGGAGAGGCTCTAGTCCAGTTTCCACTTGTTTCGGATCTGCACAGCCTCTCTGTCTGCATACACTCTTTGTTCACAACTTTCCACTGCCTCTGTGAAAAGGCTAGTGGTTTGCGTTTTCTGTCATCCACCTATTTCATTATTTGCAGCACCTGTGGCACCCTTATACGTATATAAAACAAAAAAAGTTTTGGATCTATGCCGTCATTTTGCAGTGCGTCATCGCTGTCAGAAAACCAATGGGCAAACATGTGCAGTGCCAACGAAATAATTTTTAAGCAGAACAAAATGGTCACATGAGAAAGGAATACAATTACTCGGATTTAAAACCATAATAAACCACCCACTTAATTCAGAATTAAGTTTAAATCTGAATAAACATTTTCATTAGGGAATTAAGTGTTTACAAGGCCTTTTTCAATAGAGAATTAAATTATCTTTATTCTGAATTAAAGCCGTCACAATGAAAAAGAATAAAAAAGACACAAGATTTCACAGCGTAAAAACACACAAGTTTTGATTGAAGCCACGTAGGGACATTATCTTTAGGTTTAACTGGTAAATTTAGGCATTAAGTTACTAAATTGGGTAAGATTGGAGCTTGGGATAGGTTAAGATTACGATAAGGATTTTGTAAATATTCAAAAATAATGAAATTATGCAAACTGTACGCAGTTTACATGCCCTGCAGAGTCGTGACTCGTGGTATATGTACGCTTTCGTTTGAGATCGGGTTGGAGTAGCCTATACCCTATAGAAAATCTTTGAACAGCACCTAATCTTTGCTCAGCAACAGCACCGAAACCTGGCAGATCTAGAGATCTACAAATACAGCAAATTGCAAAAAAAAACTACTACTACTACTACTACTACTACTACTACTACTACTACTACTACTACTACTACTACTACTACTACTACTACTACTACTACTACTACTACTACTACTACTAATAATAATAATAATAATAATTAAAACCGCGCGCGGTGATATAGGCCCTCGCCCCCCTTGCGACCGCGGAGCATGAGCCACCGCGGGCTACGAGCCACCGCGACGGGCCCGCCTCTCGTCCACGTGCGTTTTCTGCCTACAGCACTCCTTCCCTATTGCTACACTCTATTCACTGAAAGGACAAATGATGACATTGTCACAGCTGCACGTTTGAAGATAGAGGTATGCTTTCATTGGCTTTTTTGTTCAGCATCCCGAAGGCAACAAGAATGCCAATTTTCAAGTGTCTACGGCAAAGTATGTTTTTTCATCCAATTTGAAATTTTGCCATGTATTTCAATGGGAAATGTTTGACGTTGCCACGGTAACACGGTTTAAAATAACACTATGCTTCCATTGGCTTTTTTGTTCAGTATTGGATGGAGAATGTGTGTGCCAAATTTCAGCTTTCTAGGACAAACTAAAATTTTCCACCCTACCACTCACCCTACCCTCCACTCTGGCCAAATCTGTCAGTTCTCCATTGAATAACATGGGTTTTGCCTTTTTTCCTTTGCCATGGCCAAACGCTTGCAGATAAACATATACTCCCATTGGGTTTTTTGTTCAGTGTGATGAGTAGAGTTAGTGTAGTGAATTTGATGCATTTTGGTGAAACTAAAAATTTTATCCCATTCAAAAGTAAGGGGGCGCTGTGGTAAAACGGTTCAAGATAAAGGCGTGTCATGATTGAGTTTTTTGTTCAGAATGTAAAGAATAATTTGTGTACCAATTTTCAGCTGTCTAAGACCAAAAAAATATTTTTTCCCCATTTAACAAGTTTTTCGTCTCCATTGGATAACATGGGTTTTTGTCATTTTTACGTTGCCATGGCTACACGTTTGCAGATAAAGGTATGCTCCCATTGGGTTTTTCGTTCAGACAGCTGAGAGGGATTTTTGTGCCAAATTTCATGTGTCTACGACAAACTAAATTTTGGGGTTCAATGCAATTTTCAAGGGGGCGCTGTGGAGCAATTATTCGACGTAGCTGTTTTTAAAGTATATCGTTAGATGCAGCTTGCGATTTTGAACAAAATGTATATTAATGCCGGAAAATAGAACTTTGCGTGTCAGAAATACGCATATTTTAACACATTTAAAAATGTCATTTTTGATTTGTGACGTGGCCACACCCACATTTTTTAAGTTATCAGAAATCTATCGAAAAACCCAAAGGCACAAGGGTCTGTTGATGTTAGTTCAAAATTTTCATTCCATTTGACATAAAAACAAAAATGGAAAAAAATAAAGCGTAAGATGAAAAATTTCCCAAAAATTAGGTTCCGCCCACGATAGCCGACACCCTGTGGGGTTTAGGGTGAGGTCATAATGTAATTTTTTACTTGTCTTGACACAAGCTATGTTTCTGCCAAATTTCATTTGTCTGCGATAAAAAAGCTCTGTCATTGCCGTAATGTATTTTGAATTTTGTGGGGGCGCTATCGAGTCATTTTGGTACATTAATTTTTTTGCCGTATAAAAAACAAAATTTTTCGCCAACCTTTAATTTTGGGTTGAATAAAATTGACTTTTCGTTAACGTTCAGGGGGTCAAAATTAAAGTTTAAGTGCAGAAAAATAATAATAATAATAATGGAACAACAATTTTTTTCCATTTTTGCTCTCCTAAACTACAGGACCTAGACTCGTAAAACTTTCTCACATTGTTCCCCATCACAAGAAAGCCCTCTGTGAATTTTTTCACATTTTACGTCCAACGGTTTGCCTTGTACGAATTTTTGAAATTTAGATTTCAAGGGGGCGCTATTGGGCCATTTTATGACATAAACGCTTGATATGCATATCGTTGCGTTCAGTTTCAAAATGTGCACAAACGCTCTATTTTCATTTTCCCATAAAAAAATCTAGCAAAAAGAGAGATTTTTTTCAAATTTCCAAATTTTTACAATTTAGTTGAAAAATCACCGTGACCACACCAAACATGATATCCAAATTTCAAACCATTGATTTCATTTCACATGGGTTTACTGTGTTTCAGCCAAGTTTGACGTGTTTTCGACCAAAATTGTGGACGTGCTGGCCCAAAGTATGAGGTAATGCGCTTTTCCGAGTGACGCGTTTGATCCAAGATGGCCGACTTCCTGTAAACTTGGGGGCGGGGCCACAATAGGATTTTTTTCATGTTCGGACCCGAACTATTTTTCGGGCCAGGTTTCATATTTTTACTGCGACTTTTTTCGGCGTCGGGCTCCCATTGGCTCAATGTTATTTGATTTTCGAGGGGGCGCTACCGAGTCGTCTTTCATTCTTTTTTCACGCGGTCTTCACTCAAAATTAGAGCTCACTGAGTTCTAATTTTCGACACCACTCCCGGGCACGTGCGTCGTCGTTTACTATTTCGTATTCGCGATTTTCCTCCCCCCGAGTCCAATTACAAATAGTCCCTCGCCGGGGACTTCGTCACTCGGCTCGGGCCTAATAAAGAAATCTTCCCCTAGATTCTGTCTCTGAGTTGAAATGCGCTTACAATAAAAATTTGAGACCTCCAGGATTTTTAAGTTGGAGAACTTGCAAAGTTAGGTGATCAAATAGTTAGTGGCCTCACAGTATACATAGATATAGATATATAGCTAACTACACATTTTGGCAAATCTAAGCACCATTGTTTTCTGTTGCAATCTTATCAAAGAATTTCCCACTCCCCCAACAACAGTAATAGTTGTAGAACATGTACTCACTGCAGGTACTGGTCATACAGGTTCTTGGTTAGTCTTTCCCTGAATCGTAGCTTTAACTCATTCAAGCCCAGCTTAAGGAAGTTGTTGACTAAGGCGATCTACACACAGACACAGACAGAACATGTTATGGGCAAGATTACAATTCACTATTCATAGAAACCATTAAAGGGCCAAATGTAATACAACATCAAACCACAAACATGTAATATATTAATTATGTTTACTTCAAATATGAAATTTACCTTTCTTTTGATAAGACATTTGTAATAAGCTACAAGTCCGGGTCTGACAGTTTTAGCGGCAAGACTTCCAAAGTCAAAAGACCTGCAGCCAAAACTGTCAGGTAGTAGCTTATAGCTTTTTACAACTGTCAAAATATGAGCTTAATACAAACATTGAATTAAAATGTGATTTTAGATAAGGACTAGAACAGATGTTTTCTGTACATAGAGAGTGGTTAAAAGAGCTTACCACAGGCATGAATTTAATGAAACTGAAGAGGAAGGTCTTGAAGTCTTTAGTGGAACGGCCGATTATTGCACTGCAGCAAAAACAAGCACATACCAAACACTTTAGTGTCAACAAAGAGTGGGTAATGTTTTAGATTAGTAAAATCTTTCAAGTTGAGTGCCTTAATGTACTGTATTGTACCATGTAAGTTTAATGATGCACGGATCAGCTACAGGGATCTGCTAGATCGGGTATCAGAGACTATTTACTGGTTGATGTTGACCACGAACATCTCATATTTGAAAATGCTCACATATTTTGCGCATTAACTGGTTAAGTTGTTTATATAGTGCCTTGCAAAAGTATCCAACCCCCTTGAACTTTTCTACATTTTCTCTTATTATGACCACAAAAATCAAACATATTTCACTGAAACTTTGTGTGAAAGACCAACACTAAGTTGCACACAATTGTGAAGTGGAAGGACAGTCGTACATGATCTTTTTTTTTTTTTTTTTACAAATTAAAACCTGAAAAGTAGGTGTGCAAAATTATCCAACCCCCTTTGTTTCTGAGTGCAACACATTACTTTTAGAGGCTTTAGAATGTTCCAATGTTGACCTAACAAATAAATAGAGTCCACCTGTGTGTAATCTACTCTCAGTATAAATGTAGCTGTTCTGATAAAAACCTCAGAGGTTTGTTTGAGAGTATTGGGGAGCAGTCAGCACCATGAAGACCAAAGAACACACCACACAGGTCAGGGATAAAGTTGTGAAGAAGTAAAAAGCAGGATTAGGTTATAAAAAGATTTCCAAGGCTCTAAACATCTCACAGAGCACTGTTTACACCATCATCCATAAATGGAAGGAGTATGATACAACTGCAAATCTACCAAGACCAGGGCGTACACTTAGACTTACAGTTTGAACAAGGAGAGAACTGGTCAGAGATGTAGCCAAGAGGTCCCCGGTGACTCTGAAGGAACTGCAAAGATCTACAGCTCAGGTTGGGGAATCTGTCAAAGGTACAACTTTTAGTTCTGCACTACACAAATCTGGCCTTTATGGAAGAAAGCCATTGCTGAAAGAAAGCCATAAGAAATCATGTTTTCACTTTGCCAAAAGCCATGTGGGGGACACAGTAACCATGTGGAGGAAGATGCTCTGGTCAGATGAGACCAAAATTGAACTTTTTGGCCAAAATGCAAAACACTATGTGTGGCAGAAACCTAACACTGCTCATGACTCTGAATGCACCATCCACACAATCAAAAATACAAGTGCCAGCATTATTTTCTGCACATGCTATTCTTCAGCAGGGACAAGGAATATGGTCAGAGTTGATGGAAAGATGGATGGAGCCAAATACAGGGCAATATTGGAAGAAAACTTATTGGAGTCTGAAAACACTTGAGACTGGGGCAGAGGTTTATCTTTCAACAGGACAACGACCCCAAACATAAAGCCAAGGCTACATTGGAATGGTTTAAAACAAACATATTCATGTCTTAGAATGGCCCAGACAAAGCCCAGACCTAAATCCAACCGAGAATCTGTGGCAAGATCTGAAAACTGCTGTTCACAAACACACTACATCTAATCTGACTGAGCTGGAGCTATTATGCAAAGAAGAATGGGCAAAAATGTCAGTCTCAAGATGTGGAAATGCTGGTAGAAACATACCCAAAGAGACTTGGAGCAAAAGGCGGTTCCAGAAAATATTGACTCAGAGGGGTTGGATAATTTTGCACGCCTACTTTTCACCTTTTAATTTGTAAAAAAAAAACAAAAAACATCATGTATGACTGTCCTTCCACTTCACAATTGTGTGCAACTTAGTGTTGGTCTTTCACACAAAGTTTCAGTGAAATATGTTTGATTTTTGTGGTCATAATAAGAGAAAATGTAGAAAAGTTCAAGGGGGTTGGATACTTTTGCAAGGCACTGTATAGTATGGCTTTAGAGCTCTTCTTAAAGTCACAAATGATTTGACATTAGCTGCTGACAACAGCCTGATCCCAATCCTGGTTCTGCTGGACCTTAGCGTTTGATGCGATTGATCACAATATTTTACTGCAGAGATTAGAATGTGATGTAGGTGTCAAATGAACTGCCCTCAGCTGGTTTAAATCCTATTCATCCGATAAGTACCAGTTTGTGAATGTTAACCAAAGCTCCCCACGATGTTCTAAAGTAACCTGCAGTGTGCCACAGGGTTCTGTACTTGGTCCAAATCATTTTACACTTTTTATGCTGCTGTTAGGTAACATTATCAAAAAACATGGCATTGACTTCCACTGTTATGCAGATGACACTCAGCTGTACTTATCAATGAAACCAGATCAGACTGATCAGGGCCTGTGTGAAGGATATAAAAACCTGGATGAGCCTTAATTACCTACTCCTTAATCCTGATAAAACAGATGTGATTTTAGGCCCTGAACACCTATGAGACTCTCTAACTGAGCAGATAATCACACTGGACAATGTCAGTGTAGCCTCCAGCTCGACTGTAAGAAACCTTGGAGTCTTATTTGACCAAGAGCTCTCATTCAAAGCACATATTAGTCAAGCGTGTAAAACTGCTTATATTCACTTACGAAACATCGTCAAAATTAGAAATCTAATGCCTAAAAATGATGCTGAAAAACGTATCCATGCCTTTGTCACGTCGAGGTTAGACTACTGTAATTCCCTGCTTGCAGCGTGTCCTAAAAGCTCAATAAAAAGTTTTCAATTTGTTCAAAATGCAGCAGTAAGAGTACTAACAGGTACTAAAAACAAGAACACATTACCCCAGTACAAAAAGATTTTCACTGGCTTCGGTTGAGTTTAAAGTCAAAGTTAAAATTATTTTTTCCAACTTATAAAGCTTTAAATGAGATGGCCCTTTCTTATATCCAAGGTGAAATAGTTCCTTATCATCCAAACCGTCCCTCTGCTCTCAAGATGCTGGACTTTTGGTGGTTCCTATAGTCTCTGAAATAAGTGGCAGAGCATTCAATTCTGAAGCTCCCTGGTTCTGGAATCAGCTCCTGCTCGTGTCAAAGAAGCTGACACAGTCTCTACATTTAAGATTAGGCTCAAAACGTTCCTCTTCGTATTAGCTTATGGTCAGGTCAGTTAGGAACAGCCACAGTTCTAGTCAGGCTGCCCTAGGAGCAAATACACTGGAAACACTCTCTTCTCACTTCTGCTTTCCCTGTAAAGAATATTGAACTACAGATCATCTGAGTCTGTTCTTTGCTCTTCACATGTTGTCCCCTGTCCCCCTGTCCCACTGTCCTCTTGGGGACATGCTGCTGTTCCAGTGACGAGGGCTGGACCACTGATGCAGGACACCTCCCTCCTCCTGGACACCCACCCCACCTCCCTCTACAGGATTAGCCTGTCCTGATCCTGCTAGACGAGTTGTTTCCCTCTGCTAATGGACTCTGGCTCTACAGACTTATAGTCTAGATCTGCAGTTAGATCTGCGTTAGTCTTAGTTACATCTACAGCCTGTCTGTCCATGGGAGTAGATCTCTTCTTCTCTGTAGTTCTCCTCCAGGTTTCTATTTTTCCCCTTTTAGTTTTTCCTTGCCGAGAAGGAGGGTCTAGGGACAGGGAATTCTCTGGACAATTATTCATATGCTTGTTTACTAATAATCTGCTTTGACATTGTTGATCAATCACTGCTTCTGAATGTATATTGTTTTATTGAACAAGTATTGTTTTATTTTTATTTCCTACTATTCATGTGTGATGGTGTTTTGTGTGTGTTTTGTTGTAATGGTGTTGTGAGTTTTGTGTGTGTTTTGATGGCGTGTGAGATAGTGTTTTGCGTGATAGTGTAGTGTGTTTTGTGTGTGTTTTGATGGTGTTCTAAACTGGTTTATAAACACAGCGCTGCTCGGCCGTAAGTGTCTGTACCTCGCAGGCACCACAGTGTTGTTAATTAATTAATATACAGTGGTCCCTTATTTATCGCGGGGGTTAGGTTCCAAAAATAACCCGTGATAGGCAAAACCCGCAAAGTAGTGATCTGCGTTTTTCAGTTCATAACCTGCCTGGTTCTGATGTTTAGTGTCTTTTGTACAGGTAATAATGTGCTGAACACATGATTCACCGCGAGATACAACAGCGCGAGTCGTTTATGTAACCTGAACTAGGCAGGGCAAGGCAAGGCAGGCAAGGCAAATGTATTTGTATAGCACAATTCATACACAAAGCAAATCAAAGTGCTTTACAAGGCAGAAAAATATGCATCAAAATTACAATAAATATATATAAAGAATCAGCAGTCTATTTTTCAATTCACCCAGTTAGAATTTACTTTATCTAACTACGTCCTTTTGACCTGTTCTGGATCACAAACAAAGTGAATGACAATTCACCCAGTTAGAATTTACTTATCTAACTACGTCCTCTTGACCTGTTCTGGGTCTCATACAAAGTGAATGACAATTCACCCAGTTAGAATTTACTTTATCTAACTACGTCCTTTTGACCTGTTCTGGGTCTCATCAAAGTGAATGACGATTCGCCCAGTTAGAATTTACTTTATCTAACTGCGTCCTTTTGACCTGTTCTGGGTTTCATACAAAGTGAATATTTTCCAAATTCATTCAGTTAGAATTTACTTTATCTAACAATGTCCTTTTGACCTAGTCTGGGTCTCATACAAAGTGAATATTTTGACGATTCATCCAGTTAGAATATATAAATAAAAATAATAAAATTTACTTTACAAGAAAGAAAAAAAAAAAGAAAGAAAAAACTACACCTGCACTACACAAATGACGTCCAGCGTGAACAAACTTATCATCATGACTACGAGCTCAAAAAGTCAAATCCTCAACTGGAGAAACGTTAGACCGTCAGGTCCAGTGGCGGAGCCAGACTTTTAAGCAAGGGGTGGCCAGGGGGTGACAAGGATTTTTCAAAGGGGTCCACAATAATGACATCCATATATTGTTTTCACATGCAACATGACTTTCTCTTCATACTGTCTTTATAAAGAAGAAAGCCAGATTACAGCCAGTTTATTCTGTTTAACGTGGGCATCACAATGTTTTGTGAAAGGGGGACACATACAGAACAACTGTATTGTTTCATGTAACAGTTTTGCTGTAAAAAGGAAATAATGCAATATGCATTGTTTCATTGGACATCTTTCCTTAGAAATCATATTCTAGGACAAAACATTTTTCTGTAGAACATCTTTTTCTATGAAACATACAAAAAGAGGCTCCTACAGGCCAAATAATCATTTTGTGGCAATACAAGTCAACTTAATATGAAAACAAAAACAGTTTTTTTCATTATTATTATTCATTTAGTAACTATTTAACAATGAAAGGCATTTGTTGAAGTTAATTTTTTTTTTATCAAAAAGTTACATAGTGCATCTTTAAGAACAGATCTGATTTTACTCTAGGAACGTTGTGTTTGAGCCTATTTATTGTATTCTTGCACATATTTTTGCCTGCTTTCTATCACTATGTATTGGCTTATTTATTTATTCATTAAATATTTTACCAGGTAGGTCGAGTGACAGTTTCTCGTTGACAATTAGGACCTATGGCCACTTTTATTAATATTGTAGCACGATATTGTTATTGTTATCATTATTGTTCACTAGATTTTCTGATTCTAATTCTAGGCCTATTCATAAATAGAATGCTTAACATTATTATGGGAATTTATAAATGAAACTAGGTTAACTAACCTATGCTGTTCAGTGTTAATTTTGGCGAAAGATTTTAATTTAGTTTTAGTCTTAGTCTTCCGACTAAATTTACTTTCCATTTTAGTCTAGTTTTAGTCATCTGATCCGTCCTAGTTTTAGTCACATTTTAGTCGACTAAAATGTCATGCAATTTTAGTCGACTAAAATCTAAATCGATCCAGTCAACTAAAAGCTTTTCACTGGTATATTGTGACTTTTTAAATTGGTCATAAAACTATCTTCTTTGAACTGAGATTGGAATTTGCAAACATTTCACACTGCTTAATCAAACACAAATACCTATTGCACATTAGATGTTATTATTTGTTCATGTATTTGCGACGCCGAAGTCAGAGATCGATGTTTGTGCACCTGTACACTACAGGTGCTCGTGACTGCAGGTTTGCAGACAGACTCCTTGCCTGTGAATTGCAGCCTCACACTGCGGCCCTGAAACTGTTGCCTGCAGGTTTGCAGACAGATTTTTTCGTGCAGATCTTCTGTGCTCTGTAAATGAAGCCACAGACAAAAAATATGCCTCTAAAACTTTTGTGTTGCTGGATACCTGGATTTGTTTATTGTGTTGCTTTTCAACGTCTCTTTTCCAAGAAACGCATCGCGTATCGCCGTTGTTAACTCCGCTACGGAACTTGCAAAGGTAGGCATTATGTTTCATCAGCTGTTTTACTCATAACTTTGTCAATATAATGCGGATTGTCAAAAAATAAAAACTCACTAAAAGCTTAGACTCTGTAGAGTAGATATGTAGATTCAAAATCGTTCCATCACTGTTTCATTTCGCCATATTTGCTCTTAATGACTTTACTTATTAATTCCAGGGAGAGGAGAAGTCTTCCTCTCGTTTAACGCCTTTAGCACTTTGGCCTTGGTTTATTTTAGTGTTTTAAAGCACAGGCTGGGTGTGGGTCATTAGTTCCACGGCAGCAGTTACTGAAGGGACAGGTGATATACAGAGCACAAGAAGAAGCAAAGACGCACAGCGCCAGGTAGAGGAGGGAGGGAGAGGGGGAGAGAGGAAAAAAAGTGAGAGAGAGAGCGGAGCGAGGCAGCAGCATCGTTCTTCGGCAGTGAGTAGGCTGTTAAGTTTTAAACAGTTGAGGCAACATTTGTATATTAATCAGAACACACCAAGGCGCGCTGTGATTGGCTTTTAACAGCTTCTCGGCAGCAGTCGGCTCTGTTCGGCCGGCGCTGTTCGGCAACACGCAAAACAATACGCGCTGTGATTGGCTCTGACAGCGGCCGCAAGTTCCACTCACTTCATCTCTCCTCCTGACTTTCTTTCGTCAGATTTTGTTTTCATCTCATCTTTTTTCGTTGACGAAAATGTCGGCCTTTATCGTCATCTTTTAGTCATTTTGATGTAATTTTTATTTAGTTTTCGTCTCGTTTTCGTCTGTAAAAAACCTTCGTTGACGAAAAAATTTCGTCATAGTTTTCGTCAACGAAATTAACACTGATGTTGTTTAGAGATTTGACTATTGTTTTTTATATTGCTGTAATTCACATCGTCTATCAGCTCCTCTGCTGCTGAATCTCGTGTTGTTTGGACAGAGGAAGCTTGTTGCTGTCGCGCTCTTTCACAATAAGTGTCTTTCTGCTGCTGTGAATTACACAGCTTTTATTTTGTCAGAGCAGCGGCAGGATGTGTACACTGAACTTAGCGGAGACTTAACTTTGTAAACAATGAAAGCGTTTGAGGCTTTTTCAAACCGGAGACAGGGCATTTACGCTCATGGACTATATTATTGCATATGAAGAAACTAAAGACAGGCGCTCTCGCAAACTGAAGCTGTGATATGACTCTTCTGCCCCTGCACCAAAGTCCTGTTTGTGTGTCCAGCCCCGACAGAACACCGGTCCAGGTACGAACAACATACACTCTGCACATTCGTGCAAAATACGAGCCTCCGAGGTTCAGAACAACTCGTTCGGCAGCAGAACCTATGAGTGACCCCGCGCTTCACGGTCTCTCCCATCGCAGTCATTCAGAAAGTTTGTTGAACAAGTGTTTTAACCGCGTCTGTTGCACTTACATTGTTGTTGGGTGTAATGCTGATGAGACAGAACTCTCCACCTCCTCGTGTCCTCAGCTCCTTCTCTCGTCTCCCGCACACACAGCCCAACTCTGCGCGCACCGATCCGCTCTGCTCCAGACAGTTTGGCGGTTCTGCTCACTTGGTCTTACCGTCCGAACGTCCATCTCGCCAGCTACAGGTCCCTGAGAGGCGTGTACAATGCCATGTAAATAGCGAGGCTATCGAGAGACTCAGGCCGGGTCTTCGTGGCGGGTGCAATTCGGGGATGTGAAAATGGGTTTCGAACCACATCACAAACAAGCCTCACGTGTCTCTTCAGCAAATTAAATGAAAAGAAAGCTCGCAGTGCCGCTGTACGCACAGACGTAGCTTCAGGGTGCGTTCACAGGCGCTAGGAAATGAAAGTTTTCAGCGCTAAAGTTCACCAAACCCTTACAATAAAAATATTGTCACGTTGCCGTCTGTAGAGGGGTGGCCACGGGGTGGCCAGGGCAATCCTAGGGGTAGCACTGGCCACCCTGGCTACCCTCTGGCTCCGCCGCTGGTCAGGTCAGCTTCCCCTGCATGATCCAAATTGTCAAAAGTTTTCTAAAAGAGCTTCTGTGCTGTTGTCTATGAATGCTGCAATGTCACACAGTGCATTTGAGAAAAAAGAACGCTTACAGCGCATGTCTATAGGACCGCACACTGTAAAAAAAAAAAAGAAGCTAAGTTGCACTAAAAAAATCCACGAAACAGCGAAGCCGCGGAAAGTGAATCGCGATAGAGCATGTAATTACGGACTCCGGCTGAGTTTGTACTCCCGTGCGAATTGCCTGAATGTTACCTCCTGTAATTGGCTCTGCACACAAGAGTATTGATTTTCGAAAATGATAACATCTTGCCAGGAGGTTCATTTCCTGTTTAGTTCATTCCTATGAGGTTTTCACTACCACAGCCTAAATAAAAATTACTAAAGAGCAGGCAGTGCGTTTCTCGTGAACAGTAAGCAGTTGGTAATTTTTCTGAAAAAATGTTAAATACCTTATAAAAGAAGAAAATATTTCACTAAAGGATCAAAGTGGGTTTATAAAACGATGCGTTTGTCTGTCAATGCTGACGCTAAAGTCTGACAATTTGAAAATAACAGCTTATATGCACAGAGTCAATTCACCAAACTCTTTTGTCCTCATGTAACTCTAATACCGTGCATATACGCATGTCTGTGTTTTCAATCCGTGAACGGTTCATAAAAGATAATAATGACTCTGCGACCTATTTTACTTTCAGATTTGAACAAAATTATTACTACTATTCTTTAAGGGCCATTCTAAAATAAAATTGTTGTTTTTTCTACAAGATTAATGAACTACAAAAAAAAAATCTGTGACCCAGAAGTACAACCCCATTGTCGTGGCAACGGAAGGTCGAGAAGATGGATGTTTGAGGAAAAGTTTGGACAGAACGCTGCAAAGTTTGGATGTTTGGACTTATTCAGCGTAAATGGAATAAAAAAAAAGACTATATACGGCTGTTTCATAAAACATCTGATGGTGTGGATGTGATTCTCATTGACGAACTCAACAACGTGACGAGGATCCACATTTACTACGTTGCCGCTGCTCGGGTAAGCTAATTCACGTTAAAACAAACAGAAAACACAAGAAACACTCTTTCATGAATAAATTAAAAGGTTGTTGCCATAAATCATTTGTCGCCATTTCCAGAAAGTCTTTAAAAAAAATACAAACACTAAAAATCCCATTGCGAATGCTTATAAGAAAAAAAAAAAAAAAAGAACTCAAGACGTCATGGGGAAATTTAAAGTTTATCCCGAGATAAATATGATGTTGTGCGAATAGGACAATAATGTATTAACTTTGACAACAAATTTTATGGCTTGATTACCTTTCTATCATGGTGCCATTCTGGATCATCCACACATCACAGTAGGTCCTGGCCACAAGCATGGCTGCTATGAGGAGCAGGTATCCAGTCTGTGGAGATACAAACTGTTAGACCCATAACAGCTTATCACAATGTCCTTGGCTCTATCTGGATACTCAAGGGCCTGTCACGTGGGGAAGTCTGTGCGGGCTTGTGGAACTATGAGGTTTGGTCAGAGGTGACAAAGTAACATGGATGCATAGGTCTAGCAGTGTTAAACTGGGCTTACACTGCAAACTTTGAGTTGACTTTGCCACGGACTTTTGTCGCATGACAATTGCAAAATCGGTGCAGTGTGACTCGTGAGAGCTAGAAGGGCTAATAGTTTTGTTATGTTTCAATGTTCAAACACGCTGTAAACAATAAAAAGTGCGCTTGTATCTTTAAGAGCAACGTCATGTTGTTGCTGCAAAAAAACTGTATGCGAGTGAAATATGCTACATGATGCGATCAGGGAAAAAAAACGGCTCTGAATGAGAGCGGCTGGTGATGGCATTAGAAAAAATAAAAAATTACTCGTGAGAAAAAAAATAGGGTAAATTGTTTTAAAGTTTTATATGCACAAGGCAGCACAGTATACTTCCAAGTGTAACTATTCTCATATGCAATTCTATCGCACAGTGGTTTGGAGATTATTCTGTGTAATAAAATCGTGCAAAATCACACAGTGTATTCCCAGTTTTAGCTCATGTTATGTGTATATACTAGGGCCCGACCGAAATGGCTTTTTTTGTGGAAACCGATACAGATTCCGATATAGAGTAGGCTGGGGGTGCCGATAACCAGTATGATAGCCGATATAATTAGAAATAGAAAAATACTTTTTTTACTAGGAGCAGGTGTTAAAAAAACCTTGTATGACTTTAGTGATTTTAGGTTGGGTTTATTTAGGTCACATTTAGTGTTACTTCGCCTCTTTTGAGTGACTTTAAAGGCTTGAAACTTGTTTGTATAACATTATATTTGATTGTCCTGCACTACTGAAGTGAATTCAAAAGGCTAAAGGTGCGGTTAGTGTCATTAATATGCACGACGTCGTCGCAATTAAAATGCCGACCATTAACACCTCTTTTCATGACTAATTTACATGTCATTACATCTCCAGTAATCATCAACACAGCTGCAGACGCTTTACAGTCACCAGAGAGAACGAGCTGAGATGATGTTATTGTTCTAGCTAGCATCATGAGCTAACCGCTAACTACAGTGAGGTACATTGAAAGTTGAAGTGAACACGTTTTCAACACTCATCGCTAAGATAACCTCTTTTCTGATCCCAAGTCTTTACAAAAAAATTCCTTTAATCCAAACAACTGTCCATAGTGAGAAAATCCACTTCTTCTTCTTCTTGTTGACAACAACAGTGTGTTCTTTCTGATGAGGATCGCCCCTCTTCTCCACTGACACTTTGATGAAATAAAAATCCTTTTTGTTGTTGCAGGCGTCAAGTTATTTCCTTTTCTTGAGTTAGTAGTGGAGTTGAGAGCATTTAAAGGGGCACTGTGCAAGATTGAGAGGAATTTTAATTATCACATACAGTCCACAAACATTTAAATCATATTTATTCTTTACAACATGAATACTTAAGAGAGTACTGTTGACCAATCCACATCAATTGTGATACATTTATACGTATTCAAAATGTTTTATTACGGGGCAGAATGTGAATATTCACGCTAGATGTCACTATGGTAGTTAGGCAAACTGCACTTGAAATGCGCACCCTGGTGTTCAAAAGTGGACATTACTTATATCACTTTATTTATTTTTTCTTACACAGTGCCCCTTTAAATCCAGCGCTGCCTCAGAGCGTCAGCCTGGTGCTGTCCGACAATAAAACAACTCCACAAATAAAAGTAATAACCATGCTAAATATTGATCTGATTACTGATTGAATAGCATAGTTGTATTCTGGAAGATATAAGCTTTAAAATGAGATACATGGCCTAAATATGGGCGGTATATCAGCGATAATTTGGCCGATCGGCCTGCAAGTACACATATTGGCCAAAAATATCGGCCAACCGATATATCGGTTGGGCCAAACAAGCGGGAGCTCCATGTGACCCCAGCCATGAGTCCAGACTTAAATCCCATTGAAAAAGTCTGGGATCTGCCCAATGTGCTCGTCCGCCGACGTGAACATTCTCCTGAAACTGAGCAGCAGCTGAAGGTGGCGAATAGGCGGCAAATTCAACAGGATCAACTCAGACACTACTGCCGATCCATGAGGCAAAGAATAACCACTGTCCAGGACACCAACGGGGTCACGTGAACTATTGACAGTATGATGAAATTCCTGTCACTTTTGGTTTGGGAGCTGCTCTATTGTTTGGTTGTGTTATTGGACTCGAAAATGTGTAAACAGATTAGAAATGGATAGGGTTCATAGGAAACTGGCAGATCTCAAAAATAAATTTTTCTGCCCTCCCAAAAGTCCGAAAACTGAGTGTTGCATTTCTTTTTTCCTTGAATGTATTTCAGTTTAATCTTTATTATTATTTTTTTATTTATTAGGTTCCAAATTTTTTTGTCACACTTTCCCTTCTTGCTTTGCATAATGTAGCTCTGCTTAAACCTCATGAAGAGACAAATGTGCAAAATGTGAATTCTAGCCATTTTTCAACTGGTCTTAAGATTTTGATCAGGAGTGTGTATATATATATATATATGTGTATATATGTGTATATATATACAGTGCCTTGCGAAAGTATCCAACCCCCTTGAACTTTTTTACATTTTCTCTTATTATGACCACAAAAATCAAACATATTTCACTGACACTTTGTGTGAAAGACCAACACTAAGTTGCACACAATTGTGAAGTGGAAGGACAGTCATACATGATCTATTTTTTTTTTACAAATTAAAACCTGAAAAGTAGGCGTGCAAAATTATCCAACCCCCTTCTTTTCTGAGTGCAACACATTGCTTTTAGAGGCTTTAGAAGGTTCCAATGTTGACCTAACAAATAAATAGAGTCCACCTGTGTGTAATCCACCCTCAGTATTAATGTAGCTGTTCTGTAAAAACCTCAGAGGTTTGTTTGAGAATATTGGGGAGCGGTCAGCACCATGAAGTCCAAAGAACACATCACACAGGTCAGGGATAAAGCTGTGGAGAAGTAAAAAGCAGGATTAGGTTATAAAAAGATTTCCAAGGCTCTAAACATCTCACAGAGCACTGTTTACACCGTCATCCATAAATGGAAGGAGTATGGCACAACTGCAAATCTACCAAGACCAGGCCGTACACTTAAACTTACAGTTTGAACAAGGAGAAAACTGGTCAGAGATGTAGCCAAGAGGTCCCAGTGACTCTGGAGGAACTGCAAAGATCTACAGCTCAGGTTGGGGAATCTGTCAAAGGTACAACTTTTAGTTCTGCACTACACAAATCTGGCCTTTATGGAAGAAAGCCATTGCTGAAAGAAAGCCATAAGAAATCATGTTTTCACTTTGCCAAAAGCCATGTGGGGGACACAGTAACCATGTGGAGGAAGATGCTCTGGTCAGATGAGACCAAAATTGAACTTTTTGGCCAAAATGCAAAACGCTATGTGTGGCAGAAACCTAACACTGCTCATGACTCTGAATGCACCATCCACACAATCAAAAATACAAGTTCCAGTATTATTTTCTGCACATGCTTTTCTTCAGCAGGGACAGGGAATATGGTCAGAGTTGATGGAAAGATGGATGGAGCCAAATACAGGGCAATATTGGAAGAAAACTTATTGGAGTCTGAAAACACTTGAGACTGGGGCGGAGGTTTATCTTTCAACAGGACAACGACCCCAAACATAAAGCCAAGGCTACATTGGAATGGTTTAAAACAAAACATATTCATGTCTTAGAATGGCCCAGACAAAGCCCAGACCTAAATCCAATCGAGAATCTGTGGCAAGATCTGAAAACTGCTGTTCACAAACACACTCCATCTAATCTGACTGAGCTGGAGCTATTATGCAAAGAAGAATGGGCAAAAATGTCAGTCTCAAGATGTGGAAAAGCTGGTAGAAACATATCCAAAGAGACTTGGAGCTGTAATTGCAGCAAAAGGCGGTTCCAGAAAATATTGACTCAGAGGGGTTGGATAATTTTGCACACCTACTTTTCAGCTTTTAATTTGTAAAAAAAAAAAATCATGTATGACTGTCCTTCCACTTCACCATTTTGTGCAACTTAGTGTTGGTCTTTCACACAAAGTTTCAGTGAAATATGTTTGATTTTTGTGGTCATAATAAGAGAAAATGTAGAAAAGTTCAAGGGGGTTGGATACTTTTGCAAGGCACTATATATATATATATATATATATATATATATATATATATATATATATATATTAGTGATGGGAAGATTACCCGATTTGCACCGATACATCGATGTAAACATGCGCGATGCGAGGTCGTCGGTAGAGAGGAGCTACATCGATGCAGATCGTGTGACAAAAGCAGCCTGCATCGTATTATCAGGCTATTTACCGATGAATCTAGATTTTTCACGATTCACTGACGAAAGTGTACTCCTACACAGACACACACGCACTCACAAGCTGACGCTGACACGGCTGCAAACGCTGTGTGTTTCTGACATTCCTTATAAGGGCTGTTTGTGATTTACTTTCATCTGAAGATGAAGGTGTTTGTCTCTTTCAGTCAAAGCACGCACCGTTCATTCTCACAAAGCCTGCGTAATAACAACAGTGTCCAATGTGCCTTACCTGTGTATTGTAGAGAAAAAGACGTCGTAGTCCATTGAAACTCGTATTCAGAAGAAAAGTTTGATGAGCTCCGCAACACGTAGCTATTATTCCACCGTGAACGTGCAGGAAAGCTGTGCGTCTGTGTCCAGTAAAAGAGCTCTGTCCTTCCCGTGTTTATGTCCAAATCTAGACGGTCTGCGTCTTCCCAGTGCGCTGGTCTCGGTCCTGTCCGTGTTTGTTTCAGGCGATGTGCGTTTTCCCTGCGCGCTGTTCTCGTCCTCGCTGTTTTGTTTCCGTGAGCGCTGGTTCTCCGCGCGCTGCCATCCCTCTTTGCCCCTCGCACGGGTTGATGCTGCTCCTCTGTTGCTGCTCAGTGTGAGTTTGGGCCGTAGCTGCGCCTCAGTTCCACGTTCACTCTCCGGGGCCGCACTGACAAACTATACAGACTTTTTCATAAGCTGTATTCGGCAGTTTGATAGTAGACCGAAATAAAGCACCCCAGAATGGACCTATTATTTAGCTTTTCCCCATATATTTATCGTAACATGTTGGCCCCGCCTCCACAGCAGATCTGTCCAATGAGATTGCTAGGTCTCACACATGTAGGCTATATCTGATTACTTATAAAGTCCTATTGCACACAGCACTGTGAAAAACATGATACAATCCGAATAAAAAATAATAATATATTATTATTTATAATTTTAGAAAGTTAGTAATTTATTTTTTCAAGTGACTGAAAGATACTTTTACATGGCTTGAATTTATCTGGAGTATTAGAGGCCCATGATTGATTAAACAGACTAAATATTTATTAAGTACTTGAATAAAAAACAATGTTGACTGAATCGAGATGCATCGTGATCAGGGGGCATATCGAACCGAATCGATCGTTAGCTGTAAGACATGTATCTTTAAAAAATCGTATCGTTGCTAGTGTATCGGGATGCACATCGTATCGGACAAAGATCCAAGATTCCCATCACTAATATATATATATATATATATATATAAAATTATATATATATATATATAAAATATATATATATAAAATTATATATATAAAATTATATATATATATATATATATATATATAAAATTATATATATAAAATTATATATATATATATATATTAAAAACTCAACTAAATCCTACAAAATATTTGTTAGAGGCTAAACCAGTTATTGCGTTATCAGACTTAACCATAGAAACCAACCAAACAAGTTTTCAAACATGTTAGCTCAGTTTCAGGATGTCGAACAGGATATAAAGTATATAAATTCAGTTTCTCAGTTCACTTCATACTGTATATAGAGACTTCGAGCTTGTTTTTTGGAAAGTTGCTTGTGAATTTTTCTTGAGTGGCACTTTCACGTTATAAAAAAGTTTTTTGTTTTTTTTTTCAGATTCAATGCACAAAATTATGACCACTATTAACTTTTGAGGATCTAAAATCATTAGATATGAAAAATTAAAAATGTCAAACCCAAACACTCTGCAGGTTAAAAGGTGCACTGTGTAACATTCTGAAGGTAAAAAGTCAACTACACAATTCAGTAGAAATAGAAATTAACTGCCTTTTCATGAAAACAAACAGGTAGAGGCCCTCCTCCTGCCCAAATAATATTTAATTTTGCTTCCACACAATCCTGCTCAAAGAAAGACTTAGATATTTATAATTTTTTAGTGCAACAAAGAATTCCAAATGACAGAAACTTGATATAGTCTATTTTTGGTCAATAAGTTACACTGTGCACCTTTTAGAGATCGACCGATATAGTCAATTTTTTTTTTTCTGTGAATAAGGTTGAAGCCATTAAAAGAAACAATTAAAGAGATTAAAAAGAAAAATAACAATTTTATTTCTACTGGTCTTCTATATTGTCGAAGGAATGCGTTTGGAGTAATGACAAATTGTTATCCCAATGTTGGCAGTCCGGCCCTCCCAATATTCTGTTTGAATATGGCCCTCCAGTAAAAATAGTTGCCCAGTCCTGGTTTACCCAAAATTGGGGTTGGATTGACTCATGCATGTTTCAGCAATGAGAAGGAGGATCTAAGGACAGGGGATGCACTGGGAAATTATTCATTTACTTGTTTGCTAATAAATCTGCTTTAACATGCTTGACTAATCACAGTTTCTTATTTTTTGCATTAATGTTTGGTTTTGACCGAAATATTTATCGTTTTTTATTTGTACCATTGATGTTTGCCAAATTAACATATTGTGAAGTTCTCAAAAACACCTGCTGTTGTGAATTTGGGCTATCTAAAAAAAAATGATTTGTTTTGATAGTCAGCAGTACCTTGTCTGCATTGATTCATGTTGAATGAAGCATACCTCCATGCAGAAAACTCGTGGTACCATGATCCGTAATATCCTCAATATTCTGATGAAGAACACTTTATCCACAGCAGCTTTGTCTTTTCGCCCATCTTTCTGTAAATGCACAAACACAAATTACTCAGATATAAACACTGAAGACATGCACACTTGTCATTTATTTACTACTTTCAGAGCTCATGTCAACAAAACATCACAAAAACACAGCAAACTCAGAACTATAAGGTTAATTTGGTTAAGCTGAATATTACAATTTCCCATCAGATCTGAGAAGCAAAGCAAGATGGGAGTCTGCTGGAACACCAGGTGCCACAGTGGGATGACAAAAATGGAATGTCGTTGTATTCTTGGGCAAGACACTTAACTCACATTACCTCAATGTCTGTTACACTGTGTGAGTGTAACAGACACCTTGATTGTAAAGCGGTTTGGGTGGAAAATGCTATATAAATAGACCATTTACCAATACCATTTAGCCTCAACCTCATAAAAGATACTGACTAAACCTCCATTAACACTGCACTCCTAAAAGTAATGGGTCTTATTACCCATTTATGCAAGCAAACTAACAGTACCTTGTCTGCATTCAAACTTTGCCCTGCAACAAGTGTAACACATTGACGCAAATTCAAATGTACATGCTGGTGGGAGTAATACAGCTTAATTACTAAAAACTGTGGCACCAAAGCAAAAGTTTATGCAGAATTATTGGGTACCTCGGTGTCTTGGGTTATTCTCAATCTTTTTCAGTCATGACTCCCACCAAAAAAGGCATTTGCCTATGATGACAAAATGTAGACTCCAAGCCAAGTAATTATATAGTTTTTAGTCTAATGTCTGATTTTTTTTTTTTTTTTCTGAAGACATAAGAGTAGACCAGTAGATAGAAATGTGCATCTATCACAAGAATGACAAGTCTTAACAGTTATGTGAATGTGACCATTTTGCTGTAATAACTAAACAGGTGATAAGGAGTAGCTTTTTTGGTGCAATATCAGGCTGGCTTAAAAGTGCACCAAGTGCAGTAAAGAGCTGTTTTTAAAAGTTTCAGTTTTACAATGCAAAACAAAGAAATTCATCTATACACTATACAGTAGGTCAGTGCCTCTGACATAGAAAACTTGAAACTGAAAGAAGCCATTTTTAACAGGTATGATCCCGAGACCAAATTTAAGAAGTAGAGCTTTTTGTGCTGGCACACTGGAAGGATGGAGGAAATGGCGTCAGAATGTAGTGTTAGGAGCAAAATTTGAACAAGCAAAGGAGATGTTAAAAAGAAGAAAAGGAAAAAGCAATCTTGTTCGAGTAATACAAGCAGTTGTATGGATGCGCATGAGTTTGTTGTTGGTATGATTGCAATTGCAAATCAAGACGGAATTTTCAAAGAGCCCCACGAGGTGAACCTTTGTCGGAGAAAAGGTGGGAGGACGTGAATTTTGTGAGATAACCAGGAGAGGAATTGTTGTCAATGTCATCAAAACTGAGCGGCAGCGCAATAAAGCTTTAAAGATTGAATAATACAAAGGAGTTGAAGTAAAAACTTTTCTCCTAGATGGGTCGGTGAGGAAGAAGGGAGTCATTAGTGGAGTCCTGCTTCTTTCCATTCACGATTTGTGAAAGAAGCAGCTTTCGACATTTGTGTGTTTAACTTTCAAAGATGATTTGCCTGAAAGAGTGATTTTGGAATATGTTTCGTACCCGGTTAGACCTTTTGAGGAGAGGGAGTTAAAGAAGCTAATCATCTAACTCGTTTACAGTGGAGAAGAAAATGTTCCTCGCATTTATGGCTTGGGTTATTAATTGTTCTACAGAAGTTAAAAAGAAGTCTGAAAGAATTGACATGGTCCTTGATGCGTGAAAAATATTTTTGGGAGCGATTGATATTTCTGGTGAAGACCTGTATGAAACTTTAAATCATCATCGATAAAAATGTAATAAGGTAGTGAGAAGAAAGAGTCTTTTTTATTTATTTAACTTTTTCATTTTTTTACGGTTTTTGGATACCGTTTTTTACACATCCAGCAGATGGCGGTAATGCACTATTACTGATGCCAACCGCCAAAAAACCAAACAGAAGAAGACGACAAAATTTAAACATTCTACAAACAAAAGGCAGGAACATGTATAATTGTGGAATACAGTATATTATATTATTTCACTAATCTTTGCAACCATGTCCATCTTTACTATGAGCACATGCACTGGTGTTATTACCATAATAATCAACAAAAAATGTGTGCAGAATTATTAGGTAGTGGTGATGGGTTGAAAAAAAATGCAGAAAAAAAAAACATAAGAAAACTGAAAGCTAAATATCAAACCTTCAAGTGAGTCTAAACACGCACTCAGAGACTTACGCCGCTCACACTCGCAAAAGTTGGAGATACCCAGAAGCCTTTTAACAGTTACACCACATAATATGACCACCCAGTGGGTGTGAACAAACATTGATTGACAGCACAAAATATGAAAATAGAGCTTGTGAGTGACATGAGTTTTGTGTGAGAGCGATCCTGAAGTTTAGAGAAGTTCTGAAACAGCCTCTATAGCACAGGTCTTGTGCACGCCACAGGGAAAAGATACATGTGACTGAAAAAACCTCTATGACAGGTCTTGTACACGCCACAGGGAAACGATACATGTGACTGAAACAAGCTCTATGGCACAGGTCTTTTGCGCGTCACAGGGAAAAGATACATGTGACTGAAAAAACCTCTATGACAGGTCTTGTGCACGCCACAGAGACAAGACACATGTGACTGAAACAAGCTCTATGGCAGGTCTTGTGCACGTCACAGGGAAACGATACATGTGACTGAAACAAGCTCTATCGCACAGGTCTTTTGCGCGTCACAGGGAAAAGATACATGGATAACACTTTATAATAATGTCCATATACAAATCATCTATAAATGTTAGTAAGTCATTATCATAACATTAACCTAACATTAGTAAACATGTAGATAACGTGAATAAATCATCTACTAACATTACCTAATCATTAATAATGAACATGATTAGTGAATGTCTAAATGTTAGTAAATCATTAGTAAAACATCTATAAATGTTATTAAATTGTTAAGATAACATTACCTGAACATTAGTTAAAAATAAGATACATTTACTAACTATAAACAAAACATTAACTAATGATTAAGTACAGGTCAAAATCATAAAGGACACATCATTTGTAAATAATTAACTAACCATTATTAAAAGATTTACAAATGCTTAGTAATCATGAAGAAAAAAAGTAACTAATTTCCAATACAACACAAAGCAGATGTTAATGATTAGGTAATCATTAGCAAAACATGCAATAACTATTTAAAAATAACAATATTCATTAACTAATCATGCACAAAACATGAACTAACTTTATATCATGAGGCACGTGATAGTTATTTTAGGTTTTGTTAATTTGTTAATGTTAGTAAATCATTACTGATCAAAAACGAAAAGTAAGTACTCATTTACAAATGTTTATTTCACAAATACGTAACATGAACTAAACATTTACAAACATTTTTCTGGACATAATTATAAAGTGGCAGCAATTTATAGTTCCTAATAATTACTATAGTACAAGTATTCATCTGTTCATGTGAAAATAACATTTGCTAATATTAACAAGCGTTAGTACAGGTGAACAACACATGAACTAAACATTTACAAACACTTTTCTGGACATTATTATAAAGTGGCAGCAATTTATAGTACCTAATAATTACTATAGTACAAGTATTCATCTGTTCATGTGAAAATAACATTTGCTAATATTAACAAGCGTTAGTACAGGTGGACAACACATGAACTAAATCTTTACAAACATTTTTCTGGACATTATTATAAAGTGGCAGCAATTTATAGTACCTAATAATTACTATAGCACAAGTATTCATCTGTTCATGTGAAAATAACATTTGCTAATATTAACAAGCGTTAGTACAGGTGAACAACACATGAACTAAACACTTACAAACATTTTTCTGGACATTATTATAAAGTGGCAGCATTTTATAGTACCTAATAATTACTATAGTACAAGTATTCATCTGTTCATGTGAAAATAACATTTGCTAATAATTACAAGTGTTAGTACAGGTGAACAACACATGAACTAAACATTTACAAACATTTTTCTGGACATTATTATAAAGTGGCAGCAATTTATAGTACCTAATAATTACTATAGTACAAGTATTCATCTGTTCATGTGAAAATAACATTTGCTAATATGAACCAACATGCATACATGAGTAAGACAAATAACATTTGTTCATGTGAATAAAAGTGTTCATCCAACAAGTAGGGCTGGGCGATATTGACAAAAACGGATATCTTGATAATTTTTTAGCATAACTCAAGTACGATATTCAGATGATATCATATCAAACCGACCGGAAAATGTTCCGACACATCTTGTTAGTTGAACTTTAATGATTTGAAAACTTAGACTGCAGTTGACTAGAGACATTTTGGTCTATTTAAGACGTGCTGTCAACCAATTAGTTGACTAAAACATTTCCCTTTCTCAATGTTCTTACCAAATATTTGACCCAAACTTTCCTCACAAGAATACAAACTCAGAGGTTTGCATGTTGAATTACTAAAGAAAAAATGCAGCTAAATGATATTTCCATATATATATATATATATATATATATATATATATATATATATATACCTTCTACACTTGTAATTGTTGTAACTTTCTTCATCTGTACACACACACATTTTTTTTACTATAAACCATACACTCGAAATTCCATTTTTGCATATCTTCAGAACAATTAACAAAATAGCATCTAAAATTCGATATTTTGCCCAGCTCTACCAACAAGACAAACACTAGTGGTCAAACCCTCTGCTTTGTTTGTCAGCAGAACTATCAGAAGATCTGCACCCCAAGGTTAAAGAGGGAAACACAACCAAAGGTGTCATAGAATAACCAAACCAAGATCACGTGGGACTTCTGAATGA
This sequence comes from Mugilogobius chulae, assembly GCA_038363315.1. Lineage (NCBI taxonomy): Eukaryota > Metazoa > Chordata > Actinopteri > Gobiiformes > Gobiidae > Mugilogobius > Mugilogobius chulae. The sequence goes on along the minus strand of CM076415.1, from coordinate 16,400,088 downwards.
ATTGTGGTGGTGGAAAAAAAAAGCAGAAACAAGTATCATGTCACTTATTAATTCAAAAACTTGTAGCACCCGTACAGCCAATCTATGTGTTACTGTGGAGGGTGCTACGGTTCGTTTAAGTTACAGGTGGATACCACGAAGGTGCACCTAATAAATTAGTACCACAGCAATATTTAGCTTTTCTCCCAAAACAACAACAGCCAGCAGACGAATATATATGACCTCAAATGGTCTAATGGTGCTGGACTTTCTCACACATTCAGTCAAGTTTACTCACAGTACCAGTACTTCACTGAAAAAAACAAAAACGTTGCAGGCCTGGTAAAGTTCTTGCAAAACCATGAGGGCGTTGAAACGTCACTTGCAAAACATAGAGGGCGTTGAAATACAACAAGTCCGAAGTCCTGAGTGTGGCGCCATGAACCGACTCCTCCGTCCGGGGTACGCCCGCCGTGGTGGGCACGGACACGGCCTCCCTTTCTGTCTCGCTCCGACAGACAACTATATGGCCTCCGATGTCACTCGCGACCTCTCTGCTCACAACGTGTACAAGTCCCCAAGCCTCCACTGAGCTTCCCGGCTCAGAATTAACGGTTCCACCGCTTTTTAAGAATCTTCTTCAGCCTGAGCCTCCCGCTCCAAGCGGGCGCGGAGAAGAAACAGGAAGAAACTCACGCAAAGTCACGTGTACTTACGCAATGCGTACCAACGGCCAATCAATGACCAATGAAACGTAATGATTAAGAGCTGCTAACACAATGCTCAGGTAATAATAATAATATTAATAAAATTAATAATAAAATTAATAATAATAATAATAATAATAATAATAATAATAATAATAAAAATAAAAATAATATATAGTATATATTATTATTTATATTTATTCTAAATATTCTAAAAAAACATCTTAAGTAGCTAAATGATGCTAAATACGACGGAGTAGCCTATAAGGGCCAAGAAAAAAAAAAAAAAAAAAGTTTGGGCTTCGAGAATAAATTTGAAACATTTTGAGATTACTCTCGGAAGCTTTTGAGAATAAAGTCGAAGTTTTAAAAGGTTGTATTTATGTGACAATAATTTGGAAAAACTCTGAGATTAATGTCGTAAAAATCTGAGAAAAAATGTCAGATTTTTGTGAGATTAAAGTCGAAGCCAAAAAAGTCGTATTTTTTTTAGAGAATAAAATTAAAAAGTTATGCAATTAAAGTCATATAAATTTCGGGAAAAAAACGAAGCCTTTGTATGGAGCTTAATGGCGCTTTCTTGGAGAATAGAATCACCAGTAAACTCACGGTGAAATACGCTTATGGCACCAGCACCGCATCATCATGGACTTTAGAGCAACACAGCAGACATTTGTACTTTGAACTTATTTCGTTGCAAGAATCAAACCGATTTCTTGTAATTTACAATAACAAATTCATTCCCAGACCCATCGCTCCAGTGTACCCGTGCCAGGTCTGTAGGGGAGCAGGGAGCAGCAGCGTCTTGCTTGCATCTTGTAGGCTATAATGCTAGGCCCGGTCGTTTACAAGCCCACAGTGCACATTGAGACCGGTGGCCCACAGCCAGAGCGCAAGTCCAGAGGTTCAGAGCGGGAGAGCTCAGCGTGGCTCGTATGCTGACCTGTGCCATTGCGCTCTTACGCACAGCCAGAATAAGACAGAATAGGCCTAAATGTTAAAACTAAAACTGCAAATTGTTTTCAAAAAAGAAAATAAGGTGAAAAACAGTGGCAAACAGTGTCCAAAATTTATTTTTAAATTAACCAAAAGCAAAACATTATAAATTCAAGACAATTAACTCATTAGCCTAAATAAATCCGACGAATTACATCATATCTAACCCTAAAGCTTATAATAATAAAACTAGCCAAGATAAATGCCAAATTTATCTTGGCACTTTTGTGGTGGTGCGTGGTGTTCTGAACAAAGGCAGAGTTCAGTGGTGCGTCGGGCCTTCTGGGCCCAAGATGATGTGAATAAAGTAGCTAATATATTAACCTATGATTATGATTTTAATTTGTATCGTTGAAATGTATTCAAATAGGCTATGAATGAACAGGACTGACGCGCAGACCTGGGAGGAAATAACTGCACAGTCCTACGATGCAAAAACAACATGTTCATAACGGCAGATCACACGTTGGATCACTGCACGTGTGACTTGCGTTACAAGTGCACCGTGCGCGTTGAGACCGATGCCCAGACGCACACATCCTTGACAGGTAGTGTCTCCCCACACAGTGCGCACTGGAACCTCTGGATCGACCCGGAGCTCTGGGAAAAGTGCTCAAGGTTTATCTTATTGTCCCCGGGAAAGGGCGTTGTGATCCGGGATAAAGCAGAGCCCTATACCGCTCTGAACTCCATAGAACGAGCCGGAGAATATATTCTCTGGCTTCACCTGTGGTAGGAGCACTGTGTCCCGCGTTCACGAGGCTCTCCACCCGGTCACCCACTTTGTCGTCGCGTAACCGAATGCTGGAGATCAGTGGATACTGTGCCAAGCGTAACAGCCAAGACGGTGTACATGTGGAAGTCTTTCAGCGTGAGTGTGGGTAAAGTTGAGCTCAAACCTGTGCGTAAAGGGAGGACAGCATGTCCACGGGCTCTCGGTGTCCAGAACCCATCATTCACCTTTATCCTCAGTGAAGCAAAAAGCCTGCATAGTTCATCCATAAGCGATAGATTGGAGCTTGTTCTCCAGAGCGGTAAACTGGCTCTGTTTCTCACCAATCACAACGTCCCTTTCCCGAAAAGTGAGTGACCAAGCCTCAGGCACTTTAACCGGAGCTCCGGGCCGTTTGGCTGCTTCTTTCCGGATCACAGCACCCTTTTCCCGGAGAAGGAAGAGACCCAGCCTCGGCACATTTCCCGGAGCTTGCAAAATTGACCTTTAGCCAAAATGTAACAACAATTATGTCCCGATATGACTGCGACTGGTGCTGTTTATTTGTTTTTGCAAATTATAAAAAATCCAGGTTTTGAGTTTCGCTCTATAGTCCATGGATGATGCGAGGCTGGTGCCAAAAGCCTCCGTATTTCACAGAGTGAACTATGTGATCCGTATTCTCCATAACGACAAGCTTCACAAAGGCTTCTTTTTTTTTCTCGAAATTTATATGACTTTAATTGCAAAACGTTTTAATTTTATTCTCGAAAAAAATACGACTTTTATGGCTTCGACTTTAATCTCACAAAAATCTGACATTTTTTCTCAGATTTTTACGACATTAATCTCAGAGTTTTTCCAAATTATTGTCACATAAATACAACCTTTTAAAACTTCGACTTTATTCTCAAAAACTTCCGAGAGTAATCTCAAAATGTTTCAAACTTATTCTCGAAGCCCAAACTTTTTTTTTTTTTTTTTCTTGGCCCTTATAGGCTACTCCGTCGTATTTAGCATCATTTAGCTACTTACGATGTTGTTTTGTTTTTTTAGAATATTTAGAATAAATATAAATAATAATATATACACTATTATTATTAATATTATTATTATTATTATTATTATTATTATTATTATTATTATTATTGTTATTGTTATTGTTATTGTTATTATTATTATTATTATTATTATTATTATTATTATTATTATTATTATTACCTCAGCATTGTGTTAGCAGCTCTTAATCATTACGTTTCATTGGTCATTGATTGGCCGTTGGTACGCATTGCGTGAGTACACGTGACCTTGCATGAGTTTCTTCCTGTTTCTTCTCCGCGCCCGCTTGGAGCGGGAGGCTCAGGCTGAAGAAGATTCTTAAAAAGCGGTGGAACCGTTAATTCTGAGCCGGGAAGCTCAGTGGAGGCTTGCGGAATTGTACACGTTGTGAGCAGAGAGGTCGCGAGTGACATCGGAGGCCATATAGTTGTCTGTCGGAGCGAGAGAGAAAGGAAGGCCGTGTCCGTGCCCACCACGGCGGGCGTACCCCGGACGGAGGAGTCGGTTCATGGCGCCACGCTCAGGACTTCGGACTTGTTGTATTTCAACGCCCTCTATGTTTTGCAAGTGACGTTTCAACGCCCTCATGGTTTTGCAAGAACTTTACCAGGCCTGCAACGTTTTTGTTTTTTTCAGTGAAGTACTGGTACTGTGAGTAAACTTGACTGAATGTGTGAGAAAGTCCAGCACCATTAGACCATTTGAGGTCATATATATTCGTCTCCTGGCTGTTGTTGTTTTGGGAGAAAAGCTAAAGTGGAAAAGCATTTAATGGAAAACATTTGACTACTTGAAATTAAAGCTGTGATCCTCATTTTAAACTATAATGGCTACTGTTTTTTTAAGAGGGGACTGATATATTTTTGAGGATATTTTTGTGTTATTTATTTTTGTACATTTTTGCCTAATTGAATAGTTTGTTGGGGAGCTGTTTATTAAATTTTTCCAAATTATTATAGTTAACTAACAAGGTCTTCACTTATTTCTGGCTAAACGTTACCTACTCTGAGTCTCAATCTTACTTAATAGGATATTGCTGTGGTACTAATTTATTAGGTGCACCTTCGTGGTTTCCACCTGTAACTTAAACGAACCGTAGCACCCTCCACAGTAACACATAGATTGGCTGTACGGGTGCTACAAGTTTTTGAATTAATAAGTGACATGATACTTGTTTCTGCTTTTTTTTCCACCACCACAATTCATTCAGAAGTCCCACGTGATCTTGGTTTGGTTATTCTATGACACCTTTGGTTGTGTTTCCCTCTTTAACCTTGGGGTGCAGATCTTCTGATAGTTCTGCTGACAAACAAAGCAGACGGTTTGACCACTAGTGTTTGTCTTGTTGGTAGAGCTGGGCAAAATATCGAATTTTAGATGCTATTTTGTTAATTGTTCTGAAGATATGCAAAAATGGAATTTCGAGTGTATGGTTTATAGTAAAAAAAATGTGTCATTTTAGTTTACAGATGAAGAAAGTTACAACATTTACAAGTGTAGAAGGTGATATATATATATATATATATAAATGCATGGAAATATCATTTAGCTGCATTTTTTCTTTAGTAATTCAACATACAAACCTCTGAGTTTGTATTCTTGTGAGGAAAGTTTGGGTCAAATATTTGGTAAGAACATTGAGAAAGGGAAATGTTTTAGTCAACTAATTGGTTGACAGCACGTCTTAAATAGACCAAAAATGTCTCTAGTCAACTGCAGTCTAAGTTTTCAAATCATTAAAGTTCAACTAATACATTTAAAGATGTGTCGGAACATTTTCCGGTTGGTTTGATATGATATCATCTAGGATGGGACGAGACAGAATTTTCACGAGACGAGACGAGCCACGAGATTGGGTCCACGAGATCGAGACGAGACAAGATTTTTAAATAATTTGCATTAATTATTTCAATTTAGAATTTAAACAAGGCACATTACAAAATTTGATTTGTATTATTTATTATTGTTAGTTTATATTCTTTTAGTGTAGCTTTACCTTTCATTATGTGTATCACCTTGGATTTTATTATTTGAACGATCTGTGTTTTGACTGAAATTGATCCACTCCTCCGTGTGTAGCTCAGGCTCCGCCCCCTTTACCCTGCTTCACAGCGCTGCCGCTGCTGCTGCAGGGACCAGATGCACACAGATGAGGAGACTTTCTTTTTACATGACAGAGGCCAAAATATCTCTTTGTGGATCTATTTTAAACAATGTTTAAGTGTGAAAAACACAGCGCTGTTCCCGCGATGTCCGCGCGTATATTTGACGATTATATATTTTTCGCGCTAACTTTTACAATGTTTAGAACTAATTATCTCTGTCAATATTGGTCCTATCTTTACGAAATAAAAACTGAGACAGAGTTTAGACTGTTTTCTGTCAGAATAAGTCTGCTACAAGTCTGTGTGTGGAGGAGAATATTTGCTACAGCTGCTCAAAGATACAAAACTTAATTTCATGACCATGGAAAAATCTCACGAGACAGATCAGTACGTGTGCGCACAGTATCGTGACAGTTTGATCTCGCGAGATCTCGTCCCATCCCTAATATCATCTGAATATCGTACTTGAGTTATGCTAAAAAATTATCAAGATATCCGTTTTTGTCAATATCGCCCAGCCCTACTTGTTGGATGAACACTTTTATTCACATGAACAAATGTTATTTGTCTTACTCATGTATGCATGTTGGTTCATATTAGCAAATGTTATTTTCACATGAACAGATAAATACTTGTACTATAGTAATTATTAGGTACTATAAATTGCTGCCACTTTATAATAATGTCCAGAAAAATGTTTGTAAATGTTTAGTTCATGTGTTGTTCACCTGTACTAACACTTGTAATTATTAGCAAATGTTATTTTCACATGAACAGATGAATACTTGTACTATAGTAATTATTAGGTACTATAAAATGCTGCCACTTTATAATAATGTCCAGAAAAATGTTTGTAAATGTTTAGTTCATGTGTTGTTCACCTGTACTAACGCTTGTTAATATTAGCAAATGTTATTTTCACATGAACAGATGAATACCTGTACTATAGTAATTATTAGGTACTATAAATTGCTGCCACTTTATAATAATGTCCAGAAAAATGTTTGTAAAGATTTAGTTCATGTGTTGTTCACCTGTACTAACGCTTGTTAATATTAGCAAATGTTATTTTCACATGAACAGATGAATACTTGTACTATAGTATGTAATTATTAGGTACTATAAATTGCTGCCACTTTATAATAATGTCCAGAAAAGTGTTTGTAAATGTTTAGTTCATGTGTTGTTCACCTGTACTAACGCTTGTTAATATTAGCAAATGTTATTTTCACATGAACAGATGAATACTTGTACTATAGTAATTATTAGGAACTATAAATTGCTGCCACTTTATAATAATGTCCAGAAAAATGTTTGTAAAGGTTTAGTTCATGTGTTGTTCACCTGTACTAACGCTTGTTAATATTAGCAAATGTTATTTTCACATGAACAGATGAATACTTGTACTATAGTAATTATTAGGAACTATAAATTGCTGCCACTTTATAATAATGTCCAGAAAAATGTTTGTAAATGTTTAGTTCATGTTACGTATTTGTGAAATAAACATTTGTAAATGAGTACATACTTTTCGTTTTTTATCAGTAATGATTTACTAACATAAACAAATTAACAAAACCTAAAATAACTATCACGTGCCTTATGATATAAAGTTAGTTCATGTTTTGTGCATGATTAGTTAATGAATATTATTTTTAAATAGTTATTGCATGTTTTACTAATGATTACTAAGCATTTGTAAATCTTTTAATAATGATTAGTTAATTATTTACAAATGATGTGTCCTTTATGATTTTGACCTGTACTTAATCATTAGTTAATGTTTTGTTTATAGTTAGTAAATGTATCTTATTTTTAACTAATGTTCAGGTAATGGGGGTATTCCATGAAAGTGGCTTAACAAGTCTAGGCTCATCCTAAAATCCTGAGCTGAAACTAACTTCATCTCCAACTTAAGCCTCAAGTGGTTCCATGAAAGAAATAAGCCTGGGTCTGAGCAACGATAATTCAAGCTTGAAGATTAATCTAAGCTCTGAGCACGCTCCCGCTGAATGTGACAAGACCAGATCAATGGAGCAAAGACATCACTGAGAATGAGAGAGAAAAACACTTATTTTACATGATTTGACTGAAACACGAGGGGAGCCAAAGTGCACACGGACTATAGTTTGATTTGCATCGCAAAAGTTTTCAGTTTATACTGGTTTATTCTGATGCGGGGAGCGAGAGGCAGCCCCTCCCCTCCTGTTCACTGCTGGAGAAAGACGAGGCGGAGATCCAGAGGATTTATAATCGTATTTGTGAGTAGTAGGCTCATCGTTTTTTAATGCAATGCACAGTTTTCCACTCCGCATGTGGGACTAGTCCCGCTGCGTAAAGTTGTCACAAAGTTGTAGCGTAACCTGAGCGTAAGTCTTCACAACCAGAACTGACCAATCAGAGCAGAGGATGTGTGTCCGTGGTGTGAGGAGAGACGAGGGAAGGAGATGCGATGAAGCGCTTCTGTGCGCTAAAGAGGCAGCACGACTCTACGGCTCTCACACTTTAGTCTGGCTTTCATTGCTTCATGCTTTAGAGAAATAGCTGCATGTCTGTGGTAAATCTTACGTAGTTTAGATGCAGGTAGGAGTAGCCTACAAGTTAATTTTCCAGTTAAATATGTGGCTTTTTGTGCTGCCAATTTGACGTTTGCTCTTACAAACCGTCTCTCCACAGCGAGAGCGGCTCAAAAAAGGATGAAAAGAAACGGTCAGAGCGGCTCTTTGGTGCCAATGCCAAGTAAATAAAAGAGAATAAAAAGTGACGTTATAAGTTGTGTTGGGACAAACGGAGAGATTTCACACAGTTGTGGAAGTGTGTGAGGATAAACATGTGATTTAAGACGTTTTTTTTAGACAAAGCTAAAATAATCTTGACAGTTAGCCTGGTCCAGACCAGGTTTATGTCTGCGCACTTGTTACTGCGGCAACTCAGCGCCACCTCTGGTTAGCCTCGTTAGTGGAACGGAAATGGAGATTTCATAAGCCTAGATTGGCCAAATAAGCCAGGCTTTGGCTTTAGCTCGCTTCATGGAATACCCCCAATGTTATCTTAACAATTTAATAACATTTATAGACGTTTTACTAATGATTTACTAACATTTAGACATTCACTAATCATGTTCATTATTAATGATTAGGTAATGTTAGTAGATGATTTATTCATGTTATCTATATGTTTACTAATGTTAGGTTAATGTTATGATAATGACTTACTAACATTTATAGATGATTTGTATATGGACATTATAAAGTGTTACCAATACATTTTGTAATAAAATAATTTACAAGGATAAACATTTAAATTTAAACTCGAATATATGTAAATACACATATAAATGTATTTGATCTAATTCAACAACTTTTTAACTGGTTTTACACCTGGGTTACATAAGCATAGCCCAGATTGCAGGAAATGGATTTTCTGTTACTGCAGTGGCAACCCAATTGAATGTCAGCCAGCTGGTACCACAGTGAATCGCGCAGATGCCCGCCGGCCACCTGTGACCACAACCGCATAGGGCCAGTACATGCAGCTCCAGCACCTGCGTGATCGGAGTCGTCCAGCAACCGGAAATGCTGATGAGACTGTTGGTCTTCACAACAGGCGGATTTCAGTCGACCACACCAGGACCTCAACCTCACGGCAGCCCGACATCGGACACGACTGGACTGGGACAATGCACGTTAGAGGGCCGTGCTCTTTAGTGACGAATCTCGCTTCCAGCTGTACAATGCTGATGGCAGAGTCCGTGTTTGGCGCCGCGTCGGTGAGCGACGGGTGGCTCATGGGGCGGTAGTGTCATGGTGTGGGCAGGCATTTGCCATAGACAGCGCACACGTCTGCATTTCATCAATGGCAACCTGAATGTGCAACGTTACCGAGATCAAAACCTGAGACCTATTGTTGCGCCCTTTGTGGAGCTCCATCATGTGACTTTCCAACAAGACAATGCCCGCCCGCACATTGCCGGGATATTTCGGTCCTCAACTGGCCGGCATAATCACCGGGTTCCAGTTCCACTGAACATTCCCCAACTGCGAGTGGCACTCCAGGAGGAATGGGACAACATCCCCCAGCCCACAACTGACAACTTGGTGATGTCTACGCGAGGCTAACCCCGGGCTCACACTAACTACGTACCGGACTGCGGACCGGACTCCGGAGGCTTTCCAATTCTTGAAAAGTAATGGGAGTGGCTCACACCGCGATGCATACGGTCCGGAGATCCGCGCGGATGTGCTTCGTACGTCCGGATCGTTTCCGTTGGAAGGAACTTTTTCCGGACAGCCGGAGCCATCCGCAGCCCTTTTTGGTGAAGTTTTGAAAACAAGACACGACAAACAGGAAACCAAGAGCTCGCGGGTGAAGAGAATCCGGTGATTTTCAAAATAATATCATTACGTTTCTACTACTACAACAAATACGTCAAAATGCTCGACATATACGCGGCTATTGAACACACAGGATATAAATATGTCCCGTACTTACTCACTGTGCGGAGAAAAATCCAACAGAAAATGAAGTGACGTGAAATAAGCCCAAAACACGGCGCAAGTGTCCTTGTTTACATATCCATGTGCCAGAGATCGCGTAAACTCCTCCAAAACTCCCAAGTTGAGCGTGAATCCCCGTGAACTCGTGGTCTCGCGAGGCCAGCAGAGTCCGTGCATACGCATGCATATTCTGGAGGCAGTGTGAGTGACAACCGGACCCAGCCGGATCTGGATCTGCATCTGCATCTGGAGGCAGTGTGAGCCCGGGGTAATGGTGGACACACACGTCACTGTCTGTGAACTTGGCCGACTGATCCTCATTGTGCTCTTGCTGCCATTACTGCAGGACTATGGTTTTAAAATTGATTGCAATGCTCGCAAATTAAAGCTGAGTTGTTGAGAAATATGTCCGGTTGTACTATATTTTCTGACATGAAAATAACTAAATGTATTTGTTTTGTGCGTTTATATATTTGTTCAGTATATAAAGTCTTGTCCAGAAGAAGATAAGAGACGCCAAAACCTGACAAAGAGCTGAAGGCCTTTGTCTACAGCAGCCTGGGCTTCAGGTTCACCTGAGCTGTGCCACAGACTGATCTCCTCCAGACCGAACCACACTGATAAAGTAACTCATGCATAAGAACACACAACCAAATATTAATGCATAGAAATGAGCAAACTTATTGGAAATCGTACATTTCTTGTTAAAATATCCTTGTTTGTTATAATCTTGGTCAATATTCAATTTTTTTGAGACACTGAATTTTTTTATTTTACCCTCCTAAGCAAGAACAATCAAAATTTCCCAAAATAACGGTATGAATTATTTCACTTCATGTGTCCCAAATCTAAATTAAGCACTGGTTTTACTTTCAGAATCAATTTACAAAAAATATTGATATTCTAACTTTTTGAGACATACAGTGCCTTGCGAAAGTATCCAACCCCCTTTATTTTTTTTTACATTTTCTCTTATTATGACCACAAAAATCAAACATTTTTCACTGAAACTTTGTGTGAAAGACCAACACTAAGTTGCACACAATTGTGAAGTGGAAGGACAGTCATACATGATCTATTTTTTTTTTTACAAATTAAAACATGAAAAGTAGGCGTGCAAAATTATCCAACCCCCTTCTTTTCTGACTGCAACACATTGCTTTTAGAGGCTTTAGAAGGTTCCAATGTTGACCTAACAAATAAATAGAGTCCACCTGTGTGTAATCCACCCTCAGTATTAATGTAGCTGTTCTGTAAAAACCTCAAAGGTTTGTTTGAGAGTATTGGGGAGCGGTCAGCACCATGAAGTCCAAAGAACACACCACACAGGTCAGGGATAAAGCTGTGGAGAAGTAAAAAGCAGGATTAGGTTATAAAAAAGATTTCCAAGGATCTAAACATCTCACAGAGCACTGTTTACACCATCATCCATAAATGGAAGGAGTATGGCACAACTGCAAATCTACCAAGACCAGGCCGTACACTTAAGGGTCTTTCACACCAGGCCGAGGGTTGCCCGTCTGAACCAGTTTGGCAACTTTTGCCGACAGGCGGGTCACGTGTGTTTGGTGTAAATGGGGTTGTCGGGGGTCAGAGGAGCGCGGAGCAAGTCATGGAGGCAGGTTTTGAAGACTCGCAGGTAAAGTCGGTGTCGCCAGTTGCCGCAAATGCAGCTGTTTGATTGGCCCGTGGCCACAGGAGAACCAGTGAATCAGTGCGCAGGAATATAGTGCGGAAAACCGAAAATAACGCTTACGGAAAAACAGTATTTAGCCGAGCATGGATTGTTGTTATTTACACGGGGTCAAACGGGACGTAACTACGAAAGAGAATGGCTACTATTTGGACCGAGGAAAACACGGGGGAGTTACGGCGAGCGCAGTACGAAGGCTGGATTGTGGAGGTAAATACGAGTTGATCATAATCCGTGAGGTAAGACTAGAAACATCTGTTTGCCGTCAAAGTTTGACAACTAATACTCGCGTGCAACTTATTTTTCGTCATTTTCGTCAAGAGTTACATCACGCGCATGCTCACTCGGCATTTGTTTGGCGACTGCTGGCTGTTTGGATCGTGTTTGTCTGAATGTTCTTTCACATCGGTGCGCCCCATAGAGACGTGAACAGACAGTGCGTCGCTCCTCCCTATCGACAGCGACTGGGGGTTGTGTTGGTGTGAAATACCCTTTAAACTTATAGTTTGAACAAGGAGAGAACTGGTCAGAGATGTAGTCAAGAGGTCCCCGGTGACTCTGGAGGAACTGCAAAGATCTACAGCTCAGGTTGGGGAATCTGTCAAAGGTACAACTTTTAGTTCTGCACTACACAAATCTGGCCTTTATGGAAGAAAGCCATTGCTGAAAGAAAGCCATAAGAAATCATGTTTTCACTTTGCCAAAAGCCATGTGGGGGACACAGTAACCATGTGGACGAAGATGCTCTGGTCAGATGAGACCAAAATTGAACTTTTTGGCCAAAATGCAAAACGCTATGTGTGGCAGAAACCTAACACTGCTCATGACTCTGAATGCACCATCCACACAATCAAAAATACAAGTGCCAGCATTATTTCTGCACATGCTTTTCTTCAGCAGGGACAAGGAATATGGTCAGAGTTGATGGAAAGATGGATAGAGCCAAATGCAGGGCAATATTGGAAGAAAACTTATTGGAGTCTGAAAACACTTGAGACTGGGGCGGAGGTTTATCTTTCAACATGACAACGACCCCTAACAT
>CM076415.1:16364799-16382299 GCA_038363315.1 Mugilogobius chulae | reverse complement strand
ATATGGTTCAAAACTGTCCCATAGCCACTTACCAACAATAATAATTTGTTGCTCTTTACATTTTAAAGTGAAGAGACGGGGCTAATCAGTTCTGCAGTTATGAACAGGAAGTCAATAGAGCTGTTCCTATTTTTAAGCTGTTTTAGATCAATTTTGTGTTTTACAATGAACAAAAGGCAACTGATCTGCACATGTTCTAGTTTCTTACTAAATATTTAAAAAAACACAATAGGTCCCCTTTAAAGCTTTTTTTGGAGCTGAAATTTGATATATTGCCCAGCTCTATTATTATGGCATACTGCCAGGCTGGCACCACCTAGTGCCTCCACTAAATTTCATTTCACTCCAGCTACAAGGTCAGGTATCGCAGGACTGCTGACAGGAAGCAGGAAGTACAGTTGTCCAGTCAGCGAGGAGGAGCTGGTGTGTTAACCAAAAACCAACTAAAGTTGAGAAAGCAGGGCGTATGTTCTCCTCCTTTGACCTTGTGTCACATATTAACTTAGAATATGATAAAGTGTTTTTTAATTTGTAAGTTTACCACATAGAAACAGCAACAATCTCTGTTTATGCTTTACTTCCTGGATGACAAAACGACCAAAAAGCAGGAATTGGTAAATCAGTTTCCGTCTACTGTGAAGCGAACAAACCCCAATGACGCGATGTCAGATGGTTTCCATGAAGTGAAATGAAACCGGACAATGCATCAGGCTAGTATTTCTCAAGATGTCAGTATTCTTTATTCCAAATCTCATAAAATATATAACAGTGTATTTGAACAAGTTAACCAAGTTGGAACAACAGACTAGAACGAGCTGTGAACTGGAAAGGTAAAGGCAGAGATGAGACGAGTTAGCAGAATGCTAAATGGAGGGATGCATTGAATTAAAAAAAAAACACAGCAAAAACAGAATTAACATCTGTTGTAGTTCTAACTAAAGGATAACTCATACTTCATAAGAAGCAAAACCCTATTCATGCATCTCTCCAGGTGACAATCAGAGCATTTTAGGCAATCAGTGAGTGGCAAAAATGCACAACAGTCAATAATGTAAAAGCTCAAAAACAGAAAAAAAAAAAGAAAAATTTGCTACAGTCTGAGAACAAATAGCCTACGAACAACCACAACTACAGCTGACTAATTGAGTTTGTATCTAAGGAAATCGGATAAACAGTGGTAGAAAGGCAGAAAGCTAATCACTTATGCTCCTCTATTTGTCACTGACCTACTGAAGTTTAAAATTACGCACAGTTGAGATCACTACCTTTCTCTGCTAAGATGTTTTTTGTTTTTGTTTAGTAACAGTAAAAATTAACTATATCGCCAAGAACTAAAATACATTTTGACAAAGCAAAAACGTATAGCTAAAAAAAAAGCCAAGAAACACTTTTTATCAGATGTTTTTGTCACTTGTGCCACAATGTTGATGCAGTTTGTTCTTTCTTGACACAACACCTAAGCAGAACTTTCCTCTGTAAGGTTGTAAAACGCGGCAACTGATAACACATGGGCATGGCTACCTGTATAATAAAATCTGAATGCCACAATATGAAACAAGTGGCCAGTAAATTACTTGGTATACCCTCAAGTCTTTGAAGTCTTTGTAGACACTGGAAGGCAAAACCCCTCATTTAGGTCATGGTGCAAAGGTTGTCCAAGAGTACAAGAGTCTGAAATTAATTAATGACTTTCAATCCACACCACTCAGATCAGATCTATGATTTATCAAAGAAGCTCTGGATGTGACTACACACACAAAGGATTTTCAGTTGACCTAATGTTACACCAATAGAAATTTTAAAATGCTAAATGCAGAAAATAGATTGTCTTGCCTGACACTACGGAGTGATACATAGTATACATTTACTATTAGTGATCCAGAAGTTTATGGGGTTGTTGTAGTGGTTGTTGTTAAAGTAGAAAAGGACATACAGTATATGAAGAGCTGCATGAGCTCTCGAACATTTTGACATAACCATATTAGAGGATTTCCTGCTACCATCAAACTAACAAGTACTCGTGTTTTACCTGTGCCGTTTGCTCGCTCGTTTCCTCTGTCTAAGCAAGTATAAAACCAGCAGAACCCCAGCTCCTATGGAAGAGTTTTTAGCTGTCAAATATTTGCTGATGGCCGCCATGTTCCTGACACGAACGAACCGCCGGTGAGTGCTCTGCGCTGGGGAGAGTACAATGTGACAGCGGCGGACACGGCAGCGTCTCCACTTCCGTGTGCGCTCCGTCCCCTCATAGACATGCAAAGAGTAGACAGCGCAGGAACGCAAAATCCTATGGACGCTGACGAGAAATGCGGCGGCCATCTTGCCACGGTAGCCCGTTCTCCTCCGTATTTGAATGGCACTATGAAGGTTCCGCGTGTTTAATCAACCACAACTCTGTGAAAACTTAACGGACATTCAAACGAATTTTTTTTGTTGCACTTGTCACACATGTGGCTATGATAAGGGACATGTAATTCGGTCAGCTCTGTTATTAATCTAGCCTTAACAGACAATAAAAGAATACGCTGATTTTATGGTGTATTTACACGCTCTATGGTGGGTAAATGCATAGGCTACATTATAATAAATACCGCTGCGCAGTAGACATTCTGTTACAATACAAACATGTAAAAGAAAATTTAATGTTTATTAAAGACAATGTGCAATTACATTAAGTACAAAGGCAGAAATGCTTTTACCAATTCTAGCTTTTACAGCTAATTTTATCTGTTGTCTAACTGTATATTGTGCTTTACAATAAGCAAATGTTAAATCTTTGTCTATTGTCTACTGACTTAAAGTTAGGCGAAATGTCTTAATAACCTCATTGTATTTTTGTGCTCATATAATATTGAAACATTTGTGCTCATATAATATTGAAGCACAAAACTACTTTCATTTTGTATCAAATCCATACTTGTTGTTGTTTTAAGGCTGAATATTTATCTTCAATTCTGAAGAAAACTTACCAGACACAGACAGAAAACACTTCTCTGTATTGCTTGAATCATGATTATATAAATCTTATATTACCCTCGTTAATCTGTAAATTATCTGACCTTGTTATACTATATTTTCAGTAAGAATCTTGCTGCCTTTCCCCTTGCAAGATGGCCGCATGTTAGAAGTTACTCATTGGATTGGACGCATTGAATGCATTCCTGTTCATCTCGTGATGGTATATTACCGCCATCAACTGGTAAGGAGTATGCACTGGAACGCACTAGGACTGGGATGAGTTCATTCTAAGTTCATAATAGGTGAACTTGTTGGTCTAAAGGAGATAATGTTAAGACATAGCTTTGATTATTCACAGAGAAGAGACACTAACCAAAACATGCCTTCCTGTCTGTCCATCTCCAAAAAAAAAAAACAACTCCAAAAACAGAGCACTAAAACCAGACTTAATTAGTTTTATGCAGTGGACATCTCTGGAATGTAATGTTTAACAGAACAAAAGCTTATCTCCTTTGCATTCACACTCTGGACTTAAATGACATGTGTTAATGCTTTGTCTTATGTTTCTGAACAATGTGAAATCAAATGTAACATTGTGTAAATTAACATTAACTGTCTCTTAGACATCAATGCAAAGTGAAGGTGTGAACATATTGTTTATGAATTAATTATGTTTGACAGAATCTGTAAAACTTGTATGATTATAACAAGTTGATTTGTATTGCTAGAATAATGAGATGTTTCAGATTTCTTTTCTTAGCCAGCCATTGAGAGGCAGACACTAAAACAAGTTATGCCCACTCCTCCTTCTCCTTGAGTAAAGCAAAGAGAAGAGTTTCTCTGTCTGCTCTTCAGTTTCCTACTCCTCAGATCTTGACTCCTCTACATACTTTTACACTTTACAAGCTCTTATGCTCAACTTTTCTAAAGCACTCTTTTGTGCTATCTATCTCTTTGAAACTCGTTCTTATGTTTCTTACATTGCTTACTTGCAACTGCAACTCTCTCAACAATTTGGTCTCTGCCTCCTCCTTTTTGGGCGCTTATTTTAAACCCTCAATGGACTGAGAACTACATGCCACTAATTATTGTGCTGGACAGACAACTTTTTTTATGTTCAAATCAAAGAAAAGGCTGTCTCATTTGTCAAGAGGCAGTGGCTGTAATAAATGTTTATGTTTAGACATAATGTTTATGTTTGTACATAATTTTTGACAATGTATATGATTTACTGTACAATGTATTTGCTTAACCTGTATTGAGTTTTCTTCTGTTTTAGGTCGACAGGTTCCACTGTCACAGGACTACAGATGAAAAATAGCCTCTGGCATATTTACAGAAATGTTGATTAATATGCGCTGTCCTTGAAATAAATAAATAAATAAAAAATAAATAAATAAGACAACTTTGAGATTGTCACTTTTGTGTTACAATCTGACCCCGGCCCCTCAGCACAGAAAGGAAATGTTATGTGGCTAACTTATAAGTTATCATAATGACAAGCTCATACAGTAGCTTGTCTCAGAGCTCACATGTCTGAAGCTGGGTTGGAAGCTGGCACCCTTTGAGCTGATTGTCCTCAGCAGAACACGGCTTGTCTTCTGTGTTTTACATTAGTCAAATGCATCAATTGTACAAAGCACTGATTACATAGATTACAGACAACATCTCTTTATTAAACAATATGCCACAGCTGAGGTTTATCTTTATAATAGAATAGGTTTATCTTTATAATAGAATTCATGATATATTTAAATAGGCTTAAGCCCATTTAAATTTTCACACTTTCTTTCTGGGAGAGAGAGCGCCTGGCCACAGTCCTTGGATTTTGGCCAATGCACATGCAGTGTGTTGCTGAAGCTTCGTGTTTAACTTTCCACAAAGATGGCTCAGACTGAGGTTTATTGCGATGTTTTTATTAAACAGCAGCAGATTCATGTACAAATACGTTGTCTCTGTAAATGTCATATTGAAATAGCGAATAAAACAGCAGTGCTGTAGTGCGTGTTTTGTAGTCCACTGGTGGATGTTGTAGTTTTTCATAAACAGCTGTAAAGCCACGTGATTTCCCTCATTGTTTCCCGCCGCTTAGGAGACTTGGATTTTCCAAACAGCGCTAAGGATTCTTCTTTCAGCTGTCTAGTGCTCTTACTGTTGACAAACTAGACTGGTGATTTGAAAAGTATGTTGTACAGTTTCACATCATTTAATGGCACAGCAAAGATGAACCTGCTAGGATGTGTAGTTTTGCCACAATGTCAATTTTAATTTGGGAAAAATCCCATTCAGAGCTTAAAAATGTTAAAAACTTGTGTTATCACTGCTAAAATGGCTTTTCTTTGTGAGTTCTGACCTGAGAAGTGGTCAGATAAGAGGATTTAAAGTTTGAGTGAGTTTTTGTGAAAAGATCCTAAATGAGCTATTTAGGCTGTGAAAACGAGATATAGGCAATAAAAGCAAAATGCTCAAATCTCGAGAACAAAACAAGCTAGACTGGTGATTTAAAAAGTATGTTGTACAGTTTCACATCTGCTAATAGCACAGCAAAAATGATCCTGCTAGGATATGTGGTTTTGCCACAATCTAAATTTTAAGTTGAGAAAAGTCACATACAAAGCTCAAGAATGTTAACTATAAACTTGTGTTATCACTGCTAAAATGGCTTTTCACTCTTGATTCTGACCTGAGAAGAGGTCAGACAAGAGGATTTGAAGTTTGAGTGAATTTTTGTGAAAAAACCCTAAATGAGGTATTCACGTGCTATGCTATATAGGCAAATATATATATATATATATATATATATATATATATATATATATATATATATATATATATATATATTAATAATAATAATAATAATAATAATAATAATAATAATAATAATAATAATAATAATAATAATAATAATAATAATAATAATAACAATAAAATAAATAAAAACATAAAAACTCATATCTCAAGAACAAAACAAGCTAACTTCCAAGCCTGATTTTTTTTCTCCAACCCAGTTGCCATACATCATCACTTTGCATTGGTGGCTATGCTAGCAAAAGTTTCTATTTTAAAATATTTACTTCAGGGATTTGGGTAAGGTTAGGGTTAGGAATAGGTTAAATTAATTTGGTTAAGTTTAGGGATTTGGGAAAGGTATGCTAACCAGGAAGAAGCATAACTGCGTTGGGAAAAATAAAGACGCTAGTTCCGACCTGAGAAGTGGTCAGACAAGAAGTTTTTGTGAAAAGACCATAATTGAGCTTTTCAGGTGCTGAAAACGCGATTCAGGCCATAAAAGCAGAATGCTCATATCTCAAGAAAAAAAACAAGAAATTTTTTTAATGTATGTTATACAGTTCCACATCTTCTAGTAGCTCAGCAAAAATGAACCTGCTAGGATGTTTAGTTTTTCCACAATGCCAATTTTAAATTGAGAAAAATCCCATACAAAGCTCAAAAATATTCACTGCTAAAATGGCTTTTTACTGTTAGTTCTTACATGAGAAGTGGTCAGACTAGAGGTTTTGAAGTTTCAGTGAGTTATTGTGAAAAGACCCTAAATGAGCTGTTCAGAGGCTGAAAATGTGATATAGGCTCTATAGGCAAAATACTCATATCTCAAGAACAAAACAAGCTAGACAGATTATTTTAAAGTATGTTGTACAGTTTCTCGTCTTCTAATAGCACAGCAAAAATGAACCAGCTAGGATGTGTAGTTTTTCCACAATGATAAATTTAAGTTGAGAAAAGTCCAAAACAAAGCTCATAAATGTTAACTTTAAACTTGTGTTATTACTGCTAAAATGGCATGTTACCTTTAAACTTGTGTTATCACTGCTAAAATGGCTTTTCAATGTTAGTTTTGACCTGAGGAATGGGAAGACAGGAGGATTTGAAAATTGAGCGAGTTTTTGTGAAAAGACCCTAAATAAGATGTTAAGAATCTGAAAACGCGAGACTGGTGATTTAACTTAAACAGTTGTACTCTGTGGTAACTTTAACTGCAACAATTTTTTTTAGAATATTGCAATAGAAATTAAATTGTTATTAAATTAGTTTCTTTAATATTTAGAGGACAAAATTACTTTTTTTTGGTCTTACCAATGTTTGACGAAGATATAAAAAATCCACATATGATGTTATTAATAACTATTAAATAGGTTTGGCATCAGCAATTATGCAGATGGAAATTGGAAATGTATACAGTTTTATTATAGAGTTCAGAAACCACACTTTAAATGGTCAGACTTGACAGATTGAAGATTTTTTTTATTTCATGCAGATACCCCATAAAAAAAAAACAAAAAAAAAAACAAAACATGTTTTGGATTTTAAATGAAAAGGTATTTACTGTCCTATTCTCACATTTTGGATAGAGTTTTGGATTCCTCCCTACAAGGCCAGAAAGAAATTCAATTTTTGTGTTGTTAAAACTTTATAAGATTAGTGTTAACATCTGCATTTCTTGAATATTCCAGGTATAAAAATCAAAATGTATGAGTTTTTCTATTTAAATAAATGAAACATTTAAAAAATTACTAAGAAAGATAAGAAAAAAAGATTTGTCCAACTTGGTGTGACTTCAGGAAATGTCAAATCAAGGCATATGTTGTTTTCAAAATATTTTAGTTTAAATCATGATGGTTGACCATTTAAAATAAACAAATAATAAATGAAGTAATTAAATTTTGATAATGTCGGAAACTCTTGTTCTCTAAAAGATAAAACTCACAACACAATGTGAATAAATGTAGCAAGTTTAACAAATCAAAGCTAATAATTTAGTTTCAAATTAAGTGACATGGATAAGAATAAAACTTGTATTGCTACATGTAATTTAAAGTTGGGCTTTCCACTAAAAAGTGTGTGATCTACAGTATACAGCACGTTGTGAAAAAAAAAAACAAGATCATTGAGTACTATCTGAACTGAATAATAAAGAATTTTAGTTCTAATTAAGAACCAAATGCAGCGCTCTGGTTGCTGTGCATGGGATGGTCACTACAGTTTCACTTTACTGTTTGTAAAAAGGTTTTTAAGCCATAATTGCAACCAAAATAAATACATGTCGATAAGTGTCAAAGGATTTAGGAGAGGAAGTTGTCAGATTTAAAACCTCAATAGTGTTTGTAGTGTAAAAATCTGCTACCTCACCTTTAAGGTTGCTTTACATCTTGCTGCATTGATTCAAAATCTTAATGATTTTTAAGCATTTTCGAAGATCATACCATTAACCCAACTTCATTTTTGGCAAATAAAAACAAGCTGATCATTATCATATGATTTGACAGTTGTAATAAGCTATAAGCTCGTACCTGACAGTTTCGGCGTCAGGATTTCCACCTTCGTTAGAGGCACGTCGCAACATCAGTTGTCACCTCTGACGAAGGCTTATTACAACTGTCCTATCAAAGAAAAATCATACGATTAGTAATCAAAGTAGACAGAATGAATTTACCAAGCATAAAGCTGATCATTAGGGCTGCTTACCAATTTTTCATAAACCATTATCAAGAGCACAAAACATTGGTGCTGCTTAACTGCAGAGAGTGAAGAGTGAACATGAAATGCATGACATCTTACTGTATCATTGCAAAGAAACTGCTTGGAACCTGCTTTTCCAAACCAAGAGAGTGAATGAGCACTTATGGTCAGATTTAATGCTCTTCTTTTTAACCCTCTGATGCATCGTGGTCACTACAGTGGACAGCTACTAAGTATATTTCTCTTTAATGCATTGGGTTCTTTGGTGAAACTGCATATCAGCCTCTAGAGTGCTCTCTGCTGCTATATTCTGTTAAGGTCAAGTCAGTGGTCAGTCAGTGTAGCTGTAGTGCAACTCTGCTAACCACTGCTGACATATCCTATCCTTCTATACTAGAAGAGCCCCACAGGAACAATCTTATCATATACAACAAGTATCTAAAAAGGATATTATCTGTTTGGAATATGAGTTTTTCATGTTCAATATGTAGAAAAATACAATTAACCATGTACACTGAAGTGGACATCATGCATCAACCAGTATATTTCTTAACACAGGTAATATAATAGCTTAACAGGTCAGCATGATCAGGGAGCTGTGAAGTATTATCCAAGATGGCGCCGAGGCAGGGCGCTCTGGTGCTTCTGTGCGTCGTGTTTTGTTTTTGTATCTTGTGTCAGTGTGCTCTTACACCCGTGAAGAGCTCTTAAACATCAGAACGTCAACTCCGCCGGACCTACTGCCTTTTTAGTGGCTGTGGCAGATTTTGTCAACTTTTTAACGAAAAAAGTGAGACGTCGTAGGAGAGGAAAGCGTGGCAGCGTCCTTGTGCGTCTGCGAAGATGAGGCTCTCGCTCGCCCTTACCTGGGATTTTCCTCTCAAACGTCCGCTCGCTCTGCATCAAGACAGACGAACTGGCGCTGTTGATGAGGCGAAACAAAGACTTTTCCACCTCCTGTGTTTTGTGCTTCACGGAAATGTGGCTCAACGAGCAGATCCCAGACCGCGCGATTCACCTGGAGGGTTTCCAGCTCCTCCGCGGGACAGACAATGGGACTTATCCGGAGGAAAGACAAAAGGTGGAGGGGTCTGTTTTTACATTAACAACGCCTGGGTGTTCGGATGTAACTGTGATCTCTCAGCACTGCTCTCCTGCTCTGGAATACCTCTTCATAAACTGTAAACCATTCTACTCTCCACGTGAGTTCGCTTCATTCATTCTGGCCGCTGTTTACATCGCGCCGAGCGCACAGTACAGTTTGTTAAATGGCCGACAAGAGAGCAGAACACGTTGGATCACTGCTACACTACAGTCAGTGGAGCTTTCAGAGCCGTGCCCCGCGCTGCTCTGGGCTTCTCGGATCATGCCATGATTCACCTCATCCCCTCATACAGACAGAAGCTGAAGCTCTCTAAACCTGCAATGAGGACTTCTAAGAGGTGGACTAGTGAGACTGTGGAGGAGCTTCGCACGTGTTTGGACACAACAGACTGGAACGTGTTTAGAGCTGCCACAGACAGCTTGGATGACTACACAGACACTGTGACGTCATACATACAATTCTGTGAGGACAGCATCATCCCAACAAAAACCAGGGTTACTTTTAACAACTATAAGCCCTGGTTCACGCCCAGACTGAGACAGCTGAGGAGGGAGAAAGAGGCAGCCTACAGAGCCAACGACAGAGAGGGCTACAAGGTCGCTAAGTACCAGTTCTCAAGAGAGGTGGAGCAGGCGAGATCTCAGTACAATAAACGTCTGAAGGAGCAGTTCTCTGCCAATGACACTGTCTGGAGAGGGCTTAGGCAAATTATCAACTATAAGCCTAGAGCCCAACACGCTGCGGATGACTTACAACTGGATGAAAAACTTAACACCTTTTATGCCAGGTTTGAAATCCGCACCACTCCCCCACCACTCTCCCCACCTTCACCACTGTGGACAGTACGATCCCCCTGATCACCCCTCCACTGCCTTCTCGGTGACAGAAGAGGACGTGCTCAAGCTTTTCCTTAAGCAAAACCCACGTAAAGCCCCGGGCCCAGACGGGGTCTCCCCCGCCACCCTGAGACACTGCGCAGAGGAACTGGCTCCAGTCTTCATGGACATTTTCAACATCTCCCTGGAGTCCTGCCATGTCCCTGCCTGCTTCAAGCTGTCCACCATCGTCCCTGTCCCCAGGAAGCCCCGTATCACTGGACTTAATGACTACAGGCCTGTGGCGCTGACGTCTGTAGTCATGAAGTCATTCGAGCGCCTGGTCCTCCCTCACCTCAAGTCCTTCACCTCCCCCCTCCTTGACCCTCTGCAGTTCGCCTACAGAGCCAAAAGGTCTGTAGACAACACCATCAACCTGGCCCTCCACTTCATCCTGCAGCACCTGGACTCCCCGGGAACCTACGCTAGGATCCTGTTTGTGGACTTCAGCTCTGCATTCAACACCATCCTCCCTGCTCTGCTCCAGGACAAGCTCTCCCAGCTCAACGTGCCTGACTCCACCTGCAGGTGGATCACTGACTTCCTGACAGACCGGAGGCAGTGTGTGCGGCTGGGAAAGAATGTCTCCACCACTCGGACTATCAACACAGGATCTCCACAGGGCTGTGTACTTTCTCCCCTGCTCTTCTCCCTGTACACCAACTGCTGCACCTCCAGTCACGACTCTGTTAAACTGATCAAGTTTGCGGACGACACCACCCTCATCGGACTCATCTCTGACGGTGATGAGTCTGTCTCTAGGAAAGAGGTAGACCGGCTGGTGTCCTGGTGCAGCAGCAACAACCTGGAGCTCAACGCTCAAAAGACAGTGGAGATGATCGTGGACTTCAGGAAAGTCACAGCCCCCTCACCCCCCCTCGTCCTGACAGACTCCCCCATCACCACTGTGGACTCCATCTGTTTCCTCGGCACCACCATCACACAGGACCTGAAGTGGGAGCCGTCCATCAGCTCCCTGATCAAAAAGGCCCAGCAGAGGATGTACTTCCTGCGGCAGCTGAAGAAAGCCAAGCTGCCGGCCCAGATGTTGGTGCAGTTTTACATGGCCATCATCGAGTCCATCCTCACCTCCTCCATCACCGTGTGGTACGTTGGAACCACAGTCAGGGACAGACACAGACTGCAACGTATTGTGCGCGCTGCTGAGAAGGTGATTGGCTGCAGCCTTCCATCTCTCCAGGACCTGTACGTCTCCAGGACTCGGGGGCGTGCAGGTCGGATTGCAGCTGACCCTTCTCACCCTGGACACAGACTTTTTGAGCCACTCCCCTCGGGCAGGAGGCTACGGTCCATCCGGACCAGAACCTCACGCCACAAGAACAGTTTCTTTCCCTCTGCCGTTGGACTCATGAACACTCCATAAACCTGCGACTATGTTGATCTCCTGCATTGTCACTTTAACAGTCATATCATCACCTGTCACTTTATTCATTCGTTCATTTATTCATTCATGTTAGTATTATCCTACCTCTTGCACTGACAGATTGCACTGTTGTTTTGATTGTTCTGATTACTGTGTATATTTTTTATTGGCCTAATTTTTATTGGCCTATTTTTGCATGCCCTTATACTTGATTTTATATATCTTAAATATTTTTACTATATTTGATATTTTTACTCTTTAGATTCTTTATCTTTATTTGTGTTTTCTGTGTTATATGTTGCACATTAGCACCGGAGCAAGTTCCTAGTCTGTAAATTCTGTTTGCTCACTGACAATGGCAATAAAATTCTTTCTGATTCTGATTTCTGATTCTGATTCTGATTCTGATAAAAATAGATAAAAGTCTGAAAAAATATCTGTAAAGTCCAAACTAATGACTTTTGATAGAGACATGCCTCTTTTTCGAGGAAACTGAAAACTTCAGAAGTCTATGGGATTTCTTGGCTCCAAATTCAGACATATGTTACCAGTAGATCTCATGGATGATTCAGGGCAAAACACCAATTTATGTTCTCCAGAAAAAGAAAAACAATGTGGCAATGACAGGTCAAGAAATGTAGATTCCTCAGCTTCTGTGTCTCTGTTCTCCTCTGGCAGCCACTCGTCATCACTGGAGTTTACGGACCTTCCTAGACTTATCTGTAGACTGCTTTATTCCCAAAAATGATTGTCAAAGCATAAAAAAACACGGGTTTGAATATTTACAATAGAACAGCAGTTCTAGAAATTAATACATTTTTGCATTTAAGTTTTCTTTTTTTGCAGTCTTACATTATTTTTTCTTGATTCATTTTGTCTATATTTTCATTTATTCGTAACTGCTTTTTCTCTGTTTGATCACTAATCTTAATTATATACTGTCCTCGTTCGCTTCCCGCCATCCACAGAATTCAGCCTGACAATTATTTTTCAGTTGCTGACTGATAATATATATTGATAACCGCCCATATGCTCCACTTTAAAATATCTATTATCTCTAGTCGAGTTAAGTTCTCTGTTATTATTTTCGTTATTTTAAGACTATATTGATTATTTACATATAGTCCACTAAGTACCAGGTAATGATGAAAATATATTTTTTTAAGTAAATGGTGCTAATATCTTGTTTGCATAGTCCAGATAATGATTATGGTTATCAAAAAGGATTAAACAGTTTTAATATATATGTCTTCAAATTAAAGCTTAATTGTGTTATTCAAAAAGTGCCTCTTTGTTTTAAAAAAAGGGTGTTATTTCATTGCTGGTAGCAAATTTGCATAACAGCACAGTGTCAGAAAATGAGAGGAAATGGAAGAATTGACTTTTGTCACAGTCTCAGCACTAGTTTCTGTTCACATGACAGGCGACAGCACAACATTCTGCAGACCAATATTTAATACACATGGAGGGCTAATAATAATATGTGTTTTTATGTCCACACAAAGAATAGAGAAGCTCTACTAAAAGTGATATTTTTCATATCGGCAGATACTGAAATGGTCAACATACTGTATAGGAGCTGTGTAAATATTCAAATTTCAATTACAGCTCTAGTCTATTACAAAAATTGGTTATTCAAAAGTGTTTGAAGTAGTGCACGTGTGCTTCTTTGATTAGAAAAGTTGCTCACAGACCCTCACCATCCTCTCTGTGAGATTTGTTAATCTACTGTCATTATTTTTTTTTTCTTTTTACACATTTTTGGGGCACTGCTTTCTTTCTAATCAAATCTATAATATAGTTTGAATATTTGTAGCTTCAATTATGATTTGAATAATGATTAAATGGTGATTATTTTTTTCATAATCACGCAGCCCTACTGGAACAGAAACTTTATGTGAGAAATTATTAAATGGCAATTTTGGTTCACAATTATCGTCACATTAAAATGTGCTATTTATGCTATTTTCATTTAGCAATTAATCAGTTCTACTCTCAATTGGCATCTTCAGTTTTTTTTGGTTGTTTTTTTTAAGCAGGAGGTCGTAGGTTCAACTCCCGAGTCAGACCATATCGATCTCTCTGAGTGGAGTTTGCATGTCCTCCCACCTACAAAAACATGCATGTTTAGGTTGATTGGGCATTTCTGTAAAGTTCCCTTAGTGAGTGAATGAGAGAGTGAATGGTTGTCTGTCTATCCCTGTGACAAGTTGGCCACTGTCCAGGGTGTTCCCCGCCTAAGGCCCGAAGTCACTGGGATAGGCTCCAGTCTCTCTAACGGGATTAAGCGGTAGAAAATGAATGAAAAATGAACAAATTTATTATTGGTTATTGAAGGAGAACTTGTTAGATCTCATACCTTGTAGATGTGTACTCTTCGAATATTCAGTTTGGTTAAGGGCAAAAGCAAACAGACTAATCTGGCTAGAGGGTGTTGTATTTGTGGATCCTTTTCAGATCCTGTATAAAGTGCACCTGCTAAAATTTACATTAGTAGATGAACTGTAAAAACTCAGTCAACAACTACTACCAGTTCACTAATTATTTCCATTTTAATTAGTTAGTGATGTTAAAGATGATAAGAAATATCCCAATTTAGGCTAATATTAACACAGCCAGACAATCTAAACATGCTCCTTGAGTGCAAATGTGTTTGACTGCAGCAATTATTCAGCATAATTGTGAGGAAGAAACTTAAAAATAATCATGAAATGATTATGAAAACTTGAAATAATCATAACTGTTTTTCGACAATTAGCTGTCCACTGAATTGGGCAAACAAATGCCAATCCAATTCTTCATATAAAATATAATAAATAATAAATTTATAATAAAATATTCTTTATACTAGTTGATTTTGGAGTGATTATTTGAATACCTTAAATGCATTTGAAAAACAGCATTTGAACGCAACATGCACATAGAGATATGGCTTTGTTTTGGACTTATTAGTACATGTTTCTTACTGCTTCATATTGATCATTCTGTAAATTTGTTGGTGTTTGTAATTTGTACAAATTGATTAAAATAGGATTTGCAAGTCTTGTGGATGGAATGATTATTTTCTTAAGCATTAACTGTCACAATAAAACTGCACTAACTGAAACACAATAATTGTGACCATTTTAGAAGCAAAAATAAGGTAAATCTGTTAAAACACAAAACTGAAAGTACAAATAATCGTTTTTATTTATCTGTATATTTTGGCTTGCAGATTATGCCTCTTACTACTATTGGGCCCTGCCACACTAGAACCGGGAGCCCTCTTTTCTGTTTGTGTGCTCTTTATATTTGTACCAATTGAGAATCTCTAATTGTTGTTTATGCTTGTGTCAGGATTGCACAAAATGTAAGTGTAATACTAATACTGTATATTGCGATAATGTTATTATATAGAAAGTTTATTTTTATAAAGCTGATCAGCCCTTATGAATAGTGCATGTTAAGACAAACTTATTAGTAGGTGAAAACATGCTGAATGTGATGAATTTGATTATTTTGGGCACTAAATACTTCCTGGTTGAGGGCGTTTTTGCATCTTACTGAAACCTCTTACCTTCAGTGCAAATTAGAGGCTTTCCTTTCGGCTTGTAAAATGTAATGATCCTCAACTATGTAACCTATTATTTAACATCATGTTGAACAGCCATAATTGAGTTACTGTTTCACAAATGATGTGCAATTCAGCTGAAAGCAGGCAGTCCATTCAGACAGTGTAGTGGATATCTTTGTTCTAGATCACATTCGCTGGTTTTGTTGCAGCTCTCGGGGAAAGTGAGTTTGACACCGCTGGCCCAAAAGCTAGTGGCAGTTTAGGGCAGAATGAATCCATTTTATCTCCAAAAGAGGCACTGTCCCCTGGGAGAGGTGGTTAGAGCCTGGAGCAGGGGCCGGATTAGACCTCTGTCTCGTCTGGACAAGTTTGGATAGCACAGCATCGGAACAAAGGGGTCTGCTAATTGTAATTAATATAGATTTATTAGCAAACTATAGACCATTTGGTGCTTATAAGAGTGGTTGTAATTTAAACTGTAACTTAAACGTTGGCATTGATGATTTTATAGTGTGAATAATTAACTATAATCATTGTTAATATAGTATAGGCTAACTGTTGTGCTTAGATGGCTGTTTATCAGGCTATTTCTCAACTGAGGTAGAAACAATTTTTTCTTTTCTTTGTCCTGTATTTAATTTTATACATCTCCACTGCCAGAACTAAAAAAATCAGACACAAGATTAGCTTAGGTGCATCAAGTTGCTAAAGAAATTGAGAAAAAAAAAAAGATAATGCAGGCTTCAATGGAAAAAAGCAGATATATAAGATAATTATTTCTCCCCAAACACTGTGGTGACAAACTGCATTTCACGTGATTTTATCTTTGTTAAGTCGACATGCATTTTTTCTATATCTTATTGTAAGCTTTATTTTGCTTTTAATTTGTCTTGCATAAATGATTTGCTTCTCTGCATTGATGGTTGTACTGTAACTCCTGTAGCCTGTGCTCCGCTGGTCACAAACATTAGTAGATTTTGGTCAACGCATGGAACAAAGTTGTGTCAGTGGTGTTTTGTTTTTTTCAGCATACACACTGGAGCAGCAAAAAAGGGGAAACATTTCTTTCCCCTTTATTCTACCAAATAACTTTATAAACATACCTGAGAACAAACCGGGGCAAAATGCAGACAAGGAAGGACTGCCACCCCTGCGGAAGTGTGCGAGGGAATATCTCTGGACAACAAAGTGACAAACAATGGATGAGAGAGAAAATATGAATAGAGATCCGTCGCACGTTCCGACAAACTAAGTCACTGTGGCGAGCGAAAACCGACGCAAACCATAAACAGAATCCAAAAAATATAGAGGCACCCACCAATAACGACAATCCACAGAATCGTTCTACACACATCGAGCAGACTGAGCAGCAACAAGCCATGACAGAACTTGCACACCTCAAACCACCTTGGCCCATTCAGGCTTGATAACGATATAAAGAAACGTACCTACACATCGACAACACAAAAAAAAAAAGTGACACTGACAACAACTGCCATCCAACAGATAACTCTCATTACAAGTCAACGATCTCAAAGTACAACCCAACCACAAGCAAAGCAGCACTGAAAAAAAGCACTTACACACCTGTCCACGACCCCTCAACAGAAGTCTCTGAACACTTTTCTCTTCCACTTCGCGTCACCGACCCCCCTATACAAGCCCCCTGTCCCAGACTCATACACGAAGATGCTCTAACCCCCTTGCTACCTCCTAACCAACCTAATAAAACCATGCCAAACTCACTACACTGATACCCTCCTCTGACCCTTCTTTCAGTCCCTCCTTTCTAAATAACGCAGAAAAAACTAATGCATCTTAACTGTCCAATCAAAAAGCGTAATAGCATATTCCCATGACAACATTGTCTGATGTCCTAGATTGCAAAAAAACAAACAAACCCGAAATGGCTTGCTAGTTTCCTGCCTCCACGATGTTCCAATATCTGTCTATGCATTAGAGGAAAATTTTCTCCTTTAAAGGTCCAACAAAAGGAAAAATGTCATTGCGGCCGCATTTCCCCTCAATTATATGCCCTGAGAGGCACTTGAAGGTATTTCGTTTTGGAGAGATTGCCCAGTCAGGGAGCGTTTCCCTAAGAGTGCACTTTGATTTGGTTAATTAGGAATTTTATGGGCTGCTGTACC
>CM076415.1:16320290-16363799 GCA_038363315.1 Mugilogobius chulae | reverse complement strand
TATTAAGAAATGTATATTTTTTAGTAAGAGATTTTTTCCATAATCAAACCCCTCATTTGGCGATAGATGGCTTCCTTGCAACATACGGGCCTTTTTGTTGTCCAAAGTAAGGCGGGAGATACAAATTTTCAGCCCTTCTCTTCTTTTTGGCCAAATAAATTAAAAACCAGCAGCTGGATTTTCTAAGGATGTGTGACACTAACTGCCAACAGTTGAAAAAGATAAAATATCTGCAAATTACTGCTTCTCTCTGCCTCGGGTGACCGGCTCCACACACTGGCCGTCTTTAGAAGTAACTCATTTATTCGGATTAATTTAGTAACTTTATGACAAATAAATTATGTAAATATTTGACGAGGCTCTGTGTGTTTGATATTGGATATAACAATATCCATTATTGTAAGCAGTAACTAGACTAACTGTAGCTTGAGCCCACAGAGCTAGTTTTGTAGACCATAAATGTCCACATTGCAGTGAAGACCTCAGACAATTAATTTAACTTAAGCTTAAAACCAATGCGCCCATACACTGACCTCCGAGGAATGCGGATGCGAGTGCGGAAGATGCACAAGAATCCGCATTTTTCCCGGAGATCGCTATCATCTCTGATGCATGCTCATCTTTATTCTCACTGTTGACTGTTAAACTAAAATGCTGTCAGTGAGACATCAGTCCAAATGCACAGTGGTTATCACTAGATCGCATGTTGGACCATGACAGAGGTGCATATGGCAAGAATAGGTCACCACCTCAGAGACATTTAAATCCTGAAGATTCAACACTCTGTGCACTGGGAACAAACAGACACTGTGAGATTAGAAATATGAGTCCTCACTGCCAAGCTCAACCCAGCTTCAACAATGTGAAGCCTCAAACAAACTGCCCTCACCTGGAGAGACCAATGTATGTCAAATAATATAACATTTATTTAAATTATTTTCTTTTAAAGTGTATGTACTTTTGTAATAGTAACACAAATATTTATATAGCATTTTCGATCACGTGACTTCCTTGCTGAACCACGGTTCATTTCTAGGCTTCACTGGACACGCCTACTTTAGCTTGGCACAGGCTTCATCAGCCTTCATCATCATTGACCAGCCGCCACTGAGCAGGTCTATGGCAGTGAGTGGAGAGAGGAGATAGATGAAAGCAGAAATCTCACTCAATCTTTGGATGACCTTATATACAACTTTACCTAAAAGTATGAAAAACTTTTTCCCATAGCACGTCAGAGTATATTGATCTAGTTCTTAGTCAGTGTTTTTGCCTTTTACAGAAAGTTGACCACAAAATCCAACCCCCAAACCAAAGTTCATGCTCCATATCTGCAAAGCCAGAGGTGTTGCACTGAACTTTGCATTTTGTCCTAAAGATAGGGCATGTGTTTGGTTGTAAATATTTTTTTGATTGCTTTGTTTAGACTGATCTTTTTGCATTATAGCCCTTTTGCGTTATACCAAAATCAGTCACTAACTAGACCATATTTTTGCCTGTAGATTGAAAAAAAAAAACTTTGTCTATTTATTTCTTCTTGATTGTGTCATTCTCTGACCTCTCTAATAAAAATTACTTTCTTTAAAGTTTGTCAAGTTTTGTAAAGCTTTAATAAAGTCATAAAACTGGTATGTCCAAAAAACGAAACAGGTGAACACAGTCATCATCATTCAGGGTGTTTACATGGAGGCCAGGAAAACCAGATAACTAGCCCAGTCCGATTTAAACCAGTTTTCCAAAGTGCATGAAAACCCAGCACAACGTGGAACACAGTCACACAGTCCTACCTGTTTAACACAGATCTAAATCCCACTTGTCCCAGAAAGATCAGTGTGTAACTTTATAGACATTATTATAAACACTTATTAATAATAAACAATATTTAGGTCAACAACATAATCCAGTCCGAATCATGAAGTAGTGAATGTGATACAGCAGGACATGTCTCTCCAGGGTAATCGGTTTACTCTCTCTCAAGTAAACAGGAGCAAAACTGATCAACATAAAAGAGTGACAAGCATAGACCTGTGGTTCCCTGGTCCCCATTTTATAAAGAATAAGCTAACCTACACTTTTATCAACCTGAGAAGCAACTGTCATGGTTATTTAATGAACTAGTTCATTAACTATGTATTTTTCATGACATTTAAAAAGCTTTACTTTACATTCATTCATTTCATGTGATGTGGCCACTTTCCAATAATAAAAACGTTCATTTAACGTCTAAGTTTTGTAAGAAAGAGGCGGTGCTTATCAGTTCTGAGGTTTTAACGGGAATGGACATGTTTGTATTTAGACAACAAATTGTCTAACATAATTAACACAATATACAAGTACACATGTCCCCTTTAAGCATTTGTGTGAGCGTGACACCTGACCGTAAACCCCAGGGTAAAGGCGCATTTAAATCGTGTCCTGTTTAGTTTCACTTTCTCTTACGGTCATGAAAAACGATAAAAACATTTGCTTCTGTGGACGTGTCACTAGACTCGCATTTAAACTGTCAGTAAAGACATTCCTCCTGCTTTGAACTCCCGGACAGAGGTAAGACCATGACGCACTATTTTTATTTATTTTTTTTACATAGAGCCATCTAATATGTTCGTTGTATTTGTAGAGCATGTCTTTTTTTTTTTTTATTTTAGTTGCTAAATGCTACTTTGTTGACTTTTTATATCACTTTTGTATGATACAGTTTTCTCTACACGAAGTAAAAAAGTAAAGAGAATGGAGAGGTGTAGCTGTGGACTGATTACGCGTGAGAAGCAAGCAGGTAAGTTGTTGAGATTGATAAGTCTATTGCAGAAGACGATGCAGGGAAGAATGTTAGCTTTATTGTAGGATTTTAATAAAAGGTTGCGTTCACGTTCTTGAATGGGATGATGTCAAAAGACCAAATTGTGGACAAGAAGAGCAGGGTTTTCCTGTTAATAACACACTTCACCATGAAATAACAAAATGTTTTTAGGTGACAAGACCCAAGCAACAAAAGCAATATTTATTTTAGTTGGCTTGTAATTTTGAACATAGATTGAGTAAAAAGAACATAGTTTTAATAATTGCTAAGTGATCCCTGCAGTGAAGCTTCAGAGTGTGGCTTGCAAAAATCGTCCACAATTGGCCCCTGAAACTGAAATTGTATTTACTGTCAATGTGTTGTAAAAGTATTAGTATATAGTACAGTAGTTCCCAACCGCCTGAATAAAGGACTTGTAGGACCCTATATTATATGATCAAAATTATAACTAACATTTGTGCTTTATTTCTAGTTATATGTTTGGCATTTTTACTAATTAAATTACATTAATAACCAGGGCCATATGCAGGTTTTTAAAATATTGAGGTTCAGTTATTTGACAAAAACAAGACTTTTTTTCTAATATCCATAACATTGCTTTAACTTATCTAATTCATTATCAAGTCTTAATCTATTCATTCCTCAATTCTCAATGTATTAGAGCAAAATTAAGAAACTTCTAATGTCTTGACTTAAATCAGGAAGAACTACTGTTGAAAGTTACAAAAAAAATCTTTCAATTTAATGTAAACTGGGTCTTTTTTATTTTTTTAAATCAATCTAGTATAATTATAAAGTTATGGATTTTATTCTGATTAATTTGTGTCAATATTTATGACTTAAGACCATTGTTTAACAACTATTCCTTGATATTATTCGTCTTAATAACTTGTTTCTGTCACAATATATGTTTCCACTGCTATAGTATACTGATGCCACTTTATGGACTATTTATTCTGTCAAATACTGATTGTGCTCAGCCATAACAGCAACTAATATCATTTTTATGTCATAGCTGGAAAAGTGTAGTGTAGTGTATAAAAATGACTCTTGTCCTCAATCCGTCGTTATGACATCATCACATTCTACAAAGTGAACAATAGTTTTTTTTATTCACCTTTTTTTATAACTAACAAACATTTTCATATTGGTGCTTTAAAAGAAAAAAAAATGTTTTCAAGAATCTTTTTGAGAGATTCTTTAGGGGAGAGACAACTTTCCACCACAGTCCTTTCGTTTACTAAGAATGAAACGTTTAACCTGAAGGTACTTTGAACAGTCCTTGTTTATCATATTTTCCTTCACTTTCTGAAAAGACAGAACTGCTTTTCCCTCAACCAGGTCACCAACTGTTTTGATCCCCTTATGACACCAGTCTGCAAGACCTGCATTGAGGCCAAGTTTATAATCAGGATTATTGTGTATAGGAGTCAGCAATGAAACTTGAGTATTAAACCCCTCTAAAGATTTGACTTTACCCAAACAGTTAGCAAACAATAGGTTCATTTTAAGAAATACACTGTGGTCAAAAACTGTACAATGTGGTAAATTCAAAGATCTATTTGAACTAGGAGTAACCTAATCATAATTGGCTGGACAATGGGAGATTAGTGCTTTGGTCATACTTACACACATCCTAAGGTCAGTGTATTGTGTCAGTGCCTCTGCAGAGTGTGGACGTCCAGGTGGATGTGAAGGACCATGTAGCTACAGTCGTCTCAACGCTGCTTTACAAAAACAAGGAGGAGAAACCCATCGAGGCAGTTTTTGTTTTTCCCATGCCCAGTGAAGCTGCCGTCTGCCATTTCAACGCCAAAGTCGGAGAAACTCTTATAGTGGCTGAGGTGAAGGAGAAGAAACAGGTAAGCCCAGAGAGGATGTGTCAGCACATGTGACTCAATGATACTAAAAATATCACTGTTATTGTGTAATTAAACCACAGTCACATTCATGTTTTTTGCAAATCTGCATGTTTTGCATTTTTTTATTATTTTTTATTTTATTTTTAGCTTGTTAAACTATTTAAAATAATTGAGTGCAAAAACTGAGTTAGTAGTATATAAACAAACAAAATTAGAAATTGCAAGTGCATCAATGGTTTCATTCAGTTCAAATCAGGTGCATCTGAAGGACAGATAGCCGTCTAAAAACCATGAAGGCTCTTAAGAGCATAGAAACACTGGAAGTCATGTCTCAGGCACACTGAATATCCAAATTAAAGTCCTTTATTCAAGTGCGGGATGCCTACGTCACGTGTTTTCGACCAATGTGTAGGTCTTCTTCTTTTTTTGATAATCAGTGTGCCTCGGACTATTCTTTTACTGTGTAAACATTATTTTAATCTTTTTACACTTGTTCCAGGCTCGTGAAGAGTACGATGATGCGCTGAGCTCCGGTCAACAGGCTTTTCTGTTGGAGGAGAGCGACCAGAGTCCAGATATATTCTCTATGAGTGTTGGCAGTCTGCGTTCAGGAGAGAGCGCCTCCATCAGGCTGGAGTATGTCACTGAGCTGGATGTGCAGGCCGATGAAGCTCTCAGGTTTTGTCTTCCTGCTGTCCTCAACCCTCGATACCAACCTGCAGGTCAGAGTTCACTCCTCTGAGACTGGAGCCAACAACAGTCAGCTTAACATTTAAAGAGAAGAAAACAGAAATATGAAAAACACATCAGATCATCTGTGTCAGATTATGGGATAATCTTATTGCAAAGCATTTGAAGTTTACAATGAAGGAGTCATGTTTTAGAAAACATTGTATAAATCAGACTGAAACCTGTTGGTTTGCAGGAATAATCACATTAATTTAAGTTGTAATATAAATGGTGGCATTTACCAGATTGACAATTATGTAAACACTGAAGTTAGAAAATTATATCACTTATATATTTTGACCTTGTATAAAAGTTACAAACCCACTAGATTAGTCCTAAGCAAACGCTCAACAATATTTAAGTCAATCTTTCATTTTGTCCAGCTCTGCGCTGATTATGATTGTTTCTTTTCCCCACAGGAACAGAAAGCAGTGTGAAAGTGACATCTGTCCCGTCTTCTCTGGTGCCCTATGATCTGACCTTCTCTGCCCGAGTCGAGTCATCACGACCAGTGTCCAAAGTGGAGTCCAGCTGCACCATGGACCCAGTCCAGTACCTCAACCAAGACCAAACTAAGGCCTCGGTAAACAGGATTTATCCATCCACTAGAAAAGACTTGGCCAACATTAGCCCTGTTTTAACTTATGAATGCTTAAAATGCTTGTAATGTTTAGAACTTACAAGAAAACATTGAATGATATGAAAACAAGTAAATTATACACAAATCAAAAATCTAAATGAAATAGTTTCTTACTACTTTTTCATTTTAAAGTGCATGAAAAAAACAGTTACTACAAAAACCACATGAACCACATTTGTTTGGCGCAGGTGAAGCTGGCAGCAGGGCACAAGTTTGACCGAGACGTGGAGCTGCTCATTTATTACAAAGACAGTCACCAGCCCTCAGCCGTGGTGGAGGCAGGACAGGCCTCAGCCAAACCTGGTGAGAACACACACAATTGCACACTGTTACACAAACATTATTTACAAAATGTAAATATTGAAGTACTGTTATCTGCGTGTAGGGAACTAAGTAGTTCCACATGTAATTTCTGGTGTAATTTATTACAGTTGTAGTTTCACCAGTGCGTGAACTGTGAAATCCAGTTTAGGAATTGCACTTACCTTGAATAAACACTATGAATAAGTTGTGAAGTCTTTTATCTCCTGTTACCTTCAGTGCTCGTGTGTTGTTTCATGGGACAGCTCAGTTGGGCTGATGGTGGAAGTGTGGAGTTTGATTTACTGGAAGTGTAGAGCTGTGTGTCATCTGTGTAGCAGTGGAATTGGATGTGGTGTTTCCACAAAATGTGACCGAAGGTTAGAAGATAGATGACGAACAGGAGGGGCCCGAGGACAGAACCCTGGGGGACACCTGTAGAAATGGAGAGTAAAAGATTTGAGTCGAAAAAACTATAGCATAAAAGCATAGATCACTAGGGTGAAGTTGAGCTGAAAAAAGTTCAAGGCTTTTTGAGATGAATGAAAGTTTAAGGTATTTTTTTTAAATATACAGTATATAATAGGTACAAGTGGCCATACCTGCTTTTCAAAGCCTGATCCCGTCAGATCTCAGAAGCTAAGCAAGAAAGGGCCTGGCTAGTACTTGGATGGGAGACCGCTGGAATACCAGGTGCTGCAGTGGGACGACAGGAGTAGATTGTCGTTGTGTCCTTGGGCAAGAAGACACTTAACCCACAATGCCTCAGTGTCTGCGTACACTGGGTGAGTGGATGCTAGGTTGTAAAGCGCTTTGAGTGCCTTGTAAGGTGGAAAAGTGCTATATAAATAGAGACCATTTACCATAAGTGACAGCAGCAGATTTCTGAAGATATGGAAGCGTTCCAGAGGTGAGTGTGGCGCAGAAGATTATGTTGGTGATGAGAGAAAACAGATTTGTAGCTTTGGCAAGGACTGTGGGAAGAGGGCTAAGTTGACAGAGATTTCACTGACAGAGGGTAGGGTGACTGATGACAAATGAGTGGCGAATAAGTGTGTTTGGTTTTGAAGATGAAGTCTTTATAGTGGAGAATGTGATTTGTGTATGTGTCTTTGTGTTGAAGAAACTTACCAGTTAAAACAGATTCATCTTGATTTCAGGCTCTCTGATGGGAGACACAGCGCTGATGCTGAGTTTGTATCCAGAGTTTCCTAAAGACATTATGTCGTCTATATCTTCCTTTGGAGAGTTTGTGTTTCTATTGGATCGATCTGGAAGTATGGCAGGATCTCGGATTGCCAGTGCTCGGGTATGAAGTTTGTACAAAATGTCTTGGTAACTTTTTAATCTTCATTCTCACATGTTTTTATGTTTCAGGACACTCTGCTGCTGCTGCTCAAGAGCTTACCCATGGGCTGCTATTTCAACATATACAGTTTTGGATCCTCTTTTGAACAAATCTTTCAGTAAATAAACTGATGTGACACTGGAACTGCACATATTAAAATAAAACATGCCTTGACTTTGTCTTCTTTTGCAGGGAGAGTGTGGAGTACAATCAGAAGACGATGGAGGAGGCTCTGGAAAAGGTGAAGACGATGGACGCTAACCTGGGAGGAACTGAGATCCTGAGACCTCTGGAACGCATTTACAGCCAGAGTTGCATCCCCAACCAGCCCAGACAGGTACATACAGACCTCCAAATGGTTGATTTAGTGTAATACTCTTTTCTATTTTTTTTTTTTGTAAATAATGAACATATAGATCCTGATTCTTTTTTCTCCTCAGTCTACTCCTAATTTCTTGTCTTTATGTCTTCAGTTTTGTTGTATTTATTCAATCCATTGTAATGTAGCTGTAGCTGTATTTAAGTATTTATTTAGGGCCAACAAATGTCTGGAAAGGAGTTAATGGACAGTTCATTCTCATACATATAGTACTTCTCTGATGGTTTAAAATGGTCTTCGAACCCGTTAATGTCCTCTCTGTCTCTACTTCATTTTGTAAAACTATAATCTGTGCTTTGTAGCTGTTTGTCTTCACTGATGGAGAAGTGGGAAACACCAAGCAAGTCATAAACCTGGTTAAGTCCAACGCAGACTCTCACAGGTACAAAACAACATCCATTTTACTTCTGTCAAAGTTAATGTTGAAACAAATCAAACTTTTCATTGCAGATGTTTTTCCTTTGGAATCGGTGAAGGAGCCAGTTCAGCTCTCATCAACGGTTTGGCCAAAGAAGGACGAGGACACGCCCAGTTCATCACAGGAAATGACAAAATGCAGCCCAAAGTAAGTTTTTTATGCACTTTCTGAACTTGTTATCTTTTTTTAACTGTCGTCTTATAATGAATAAAAATACACTTTTCACATGTTTTTATCCCTTAGATAATTAAAATTTACATGATGATTTGATGATGACTTGATAATTTTGTGTAATTGTGATGATGAAGGTCAACACTAGGCAGTTCATATCCAGTTGTGGCCAGTGTTCAGAGCCGGACCTTCCTATATGCAGACTACGCAAGTTGCGTAGGGCCCCGCATCTGTGGAGGGCCCCGCCTCCTTCTGTGCGCTGACAGTTTTTTGAGTTTATGTCAGTCTAGCCATCAGGCCTGTTGCCTTCATCACGATGTGGTTTGCGCTGTACATAAACCCTGGTTGACCAATTGTTCAAGCTTAAAAGTGATGGACACTACCCTCTTCTGTTCTGACACAGCCGTTTCCCCTGTGCTGCGTAGAAACAGATGTCTGATCATTCTCAGTACAGAGCGCAAAATCAAAGAGTCTGGGAACAGTTTGGACAACAAATACATGTTCCGTGCGTCATAAGCTCTCAGCCCATCTTTATTGTGTGTCAATAGGACAAGTATTGGCTGAACTACACACACAAATAGCTGATGAAATTAAACGTCTGCAGATCGTGAAAATGACCGCGGCAAAATACGGCGGATTTCTGCACATTTGTGTTGAATTCTTTCAAAAGCCACATAAACATGAGCCTGTTTGTCCCAAAAAAGTTTCAGATTTCAATATTTCTGTCCAAAAACTCCAGCGCGATGATGCAGCTTATCAGCTGTTTCAGCGTGAGTATGAAGAGGGAACAGAGGCGGAGCTCACAGGGAGAGGGACAGGGCTGGGGCCCCATTTAGAAACACTGACACTCAAGTGACACTTGAGGAGAGGTGCAATGATATATTAATCAAACAATTCAGCATAAAATTAAAGATTAGTTGGTCTAAAATAGCTCCCTCCAAATTTAGGGAAAATGCATCTGTTTTATTCAGGGGGCAGGATCTACATTATCTGTTTATTGTGAGAAATATTATAATGATTATATTATTATTATAATATTTATAATGAAAAAAGTAAATTTAAACGCTGCTTTGGCTCGACTGATTAAGGTTCGTAAAAAGACTGAAGGGCCCCCGAAGCTGATTTTTGCTTAGGGCCCCCAAAAGGTTAGATCCGGCTCTGCCAGTGT
This sequence comes from Mugilogobius chulae, assembly GCA_038363315.1. Lineage (NCBI taxonomy): Eukaryota > Metazoa > Chordata > Actinopteri > Gobiiformes > Gobiidae > Mugilogobius > Mugilogobius chulae. Next base: position 16,353,990 of record CM076415.1, on the reverse strand, counting down.
TGATCTCTCCTTTGACAGGACACTTATTATCATAGTACCTACAGTGTTTTATACGTATATGTGGTTTGAATTTTGGTGGTAAACTTGAGCTATGGCTGAAAAAAACTGGTGGTGATGCTTCTGACAAACTGCCCCAGGGCAGCTGTGACATTAGGGAGCACAGGAACTGAATAAATAATATACCAGTGTAATTGTAAAGTCGCCAAGACCTTTTGGAAACATTGTAATTCCTCATTGTTATTATTATTTCCTGCCTCCAAAACTGTGTTCCTTTGTGTGTCCTCCAGGTGATTCAGTCTCTGCGCTTCGCCATGCAGCCGGCCGTGGGCGACATCTCGGTGAAATGGGACCTGCCCAAAGGAGTTTCTGCCTCTGTGCTGTCTCCACCTCTCACGTCCATTTTCCAGGGACAGCGGTCTCTGCTGTACGCCCAGCTCACTGGACAGGTGCTCGCTGTGGTGTTAGAGGCAGTGCACTTGTGTTTAGAGCAGCGACTAAAACTGTGTGTGTTTTAGAGCGAAGAGGAAGCAGAGGGCTGTGTGACTGTCAAGTACAGCCTGGCAGGACGTCCCACTGAGAACAAGCTCAACTTCAGCCTCAAGCCAGCAGAGGATACTGGGTAAATCTGAACACAGTTTATATTCAACTGTAAATGAACTGAAACTGTTGGCAGGGCTGGAGCTGAAAGCAAAAATGTAGAAGAGTTTATTCTTCAGGACTAAGAAAGTTTCAACTATTCTACTTTTCTAGATCTATTTTTTTTCTCTAAACTTGAAAATTGTCCAATTGATTTTTCATTTTGTAATATATGTTGTCCAAATGTAGTTATATATGTTTTGGAGATTTTCACATTCTTAAAGTACATTTTTACAAATAAATCGGTGTGCATTGCAATTGCAGACTCATAGTGCACAGGCTGGCGGCTCGCTCTCTCATTCGATCTCTGGAGCGGGAGCAGGAGGGAACCAGAGGGCAGAAGGACGACGCTGTGAACAAGAAAATCATTGATCTGAGCGTCCAATCAGGAGTCAGCAGCTCTCTCACCGCCTTTATCGCCGTGAACAAAACCAGTGGAGAAGCCATTCAAGGCCCTCTGCTCAGAAGAGATGTCCCAACACCAGGTTAGTCCCAAAACTAAGAGGCATTATTCACAATGGAAGATATTAACATGAGAAAAATACAAAACTACATGTCTGATGAAGGACTGAACGCCCGAAACGTTACTGGGTGTAGCAAATAAATGACTTTGGGAGCTAACTTGTTGTGCGGACATTTTCACTTACTTAGATTTCGACCGTTTGTGTCCAACACGCAGCCTTAGTAATTTGGATGTTCGCGTCTCTTACATTTTCTAAAAATACAAAATTACACATTTCAATTCAAATGCACATTAGAGAACATCCTTGAGCTAGAGTACTTCTCTCCAAGCCCAGCAAAACCATTTGAAGTCGGTGAAGTTGATGCCTCAGAGGCATTCAAAGATAAGTCACATCCAGGGAACAAATTTACCTACAGGAGCATCTACTTTACTTTATACCAAGGGCAACATTTTGCCTTTAAAGAGATTCTAAGATTTGGTTAAGTTTTGTTTAAAAACACTGTCAAAAGACTAAATCACACATCTGGTTTGCCAAAAACATATTAACAAGACTTAATGAGGTTATGCGCGGTACTACTGTAAGTCAGTTTGACCCACAGAGGAAAAAATTTAATAATGTTCTTTGGCCTGTTAGTAAGAAAAGTTTAAACACAATCTGATAACAAAGCAGCAAGTAATACAATGTGAAAGGTTCAGTTTGTGCACTAAACTAAACTTGTTTTTGTCTCTCCCTAAGGGAACTGTGTGAGAAATACGTTTCATGCGAACGGGATCACAGTAATTGGTAAGTATAAAACAATATTTACAATACAGCTTACGCAATGTAACCAGTACCCATGCATGGACTGTACATTAAAAATAGAACAACTAAAGATTGCCTTTATACAGTTCAAATGAAGAGTAGCACAATTTACAAGTAATGTTCTGTTTTAAAATTTGTGTCAGTAAGAAAAAAAAATCCCTTGGGTTCAGTCTACCAAAATTAAGCCGCAAAATGAAGTATCTGTGGTCAAGACAATTTTTTGAGTGTGTTTGTTTTAAATGTGTTTGTTTTAAATGATTTGTCTGTAAGAACAGCATTTAGCCTTTTTCAACAGTAAATCATGTGCAACACCACAAACACAGCCAGGCTGGCCCCACCTAGTGACTCCACTCAATTTCATTTCACTACAGTTACTAGGTCAGGTATCGCAGGACTGCAGACGGTTCCCATAAAGCAGGAAGTACAATTGTCTAATCAGCAAGAAGGAGCAGAGTTGTGCGATAGCCAGAACCAGCTCGAGTTAAGATAGCAAACTGTACAAACTTTACACAAAACTTACTGTATGTAATGTCAGCAGTGCCGCTGTAACACAAAACACATACTGTTCAGAAGAAAAGAGGTGCAGTCACATACATTTATAAGTTTGGCCAATCTTAGCGTTGTGTCGGGTCACAAATCAAAGTCCGTTGGGTTCAGTCTGCCAAAATTAAGCCGCAAGACAATAAATATGTATCTGTGATAAGATATTCTTTATTTGTCCCACAATGGGGAAATTCCAGTGTTGCAACGCACATTTTAAGAACAGCAGGGAAAATCAAGATCAAGACACAAGTCAACTTTTGTCCTGCTCTTTGGGCCATATTATGGTAAAAATGTAATCATGAGCTCATCTCTAATGTTCTGCTTTTATGTTGAAATCTCCAAATCATGATTTTCCATTTCTCTATTTAATGCATATGTTTGTTCAAATTCAGACTATTTTTTCCAACCTGCTTCTCTTATTGGCCTCAGAGTTGCCACGTCCACTTCTTTTTAGCGACTTTGGGCTTCTTTTTTTTAAGTCTCATAAATTTTAAAGGTTGTGTTGTTTTGGGCTGCACTTTTTACATTTTAAAATACGTAAATTATAGCAATTTTTCAAGAGTGATTAAGAAAATATATCCATTTATGATTGAAACATGGATTTTTAGCTTTAAAAATGTATGTCTAAAAATTTTCAGATACTTGTTTTGCAGAGACACTAGTATATCTAAAAGTGATACTTTTCATAACTTTTTGAAGGGCTCAGGTCACTTGTTTAGGGATTTCTTTCAAAGGCTCGGTCACTTGTTTCTCTGTTGGATTTAGCAATTGCAGTGAAGAAGGAACATTCTGAAAATGCAGATAATTTTATTTACTTCAAAGGCATTAAGAAAACACAACGTACGGGAATTGTAATATTACTTTGTTGCCATATTGTCAAGCCAATATTACATTGATTTATCAGAGACTGTGACACAGTAGGGCTTTAAATGTAACTATCTCCATGGAGACAAGCATGTGGCGCTAAATGATAGTCTCGCTCTCTTAAAAGTTGTGCCTGCTTATCATAATAAAGAAAGAATGTTTTTCAGAATGATTTTGAACAAATGAAATGTGTTTGAACTAGGGCTGCACAATATATCAAAAAAATATCGATATCGCAATATTGACACGTGCAATATCCATATTGCAAGGATGTGCAATAATTTATTAAATTTTTATGCATTATTCATCCGTTTTTAGTGCCGAGTGGTTTGACTCCGTTCTCGTCTTCTCCTCTTAAGAACAACTCTTGTGATTTGTGTTGGTTTAAAACAAGATTGAAAAGGCACAAAAACTAGTTGTGATAAAGCTGTGACCTGTCAGGCATAACGTGTGTAGGGGTACCGACTGCGGTTGCCAGATTTTCAGAGCAACCAGCAACTAAGCCGTGTAAAAAATCGTCCTAAAACATGACCGCGCCTCAACAAAAATAAGTTAATAAAATGATTAAGCAATTACTAAGACACAGAACGTGTGCGGTTTATACGCAAATCGTTTTAATAGTCTAATAACGACTTTAAATAAATCTACAGAGAAATTCTTAATTGAAAAATAAATATAGCAAAAATATCGAATATTGCAATCTCAGAGCCCATATCGCATATCGCAGAAATTTTCAATATCGTGCAGCCCTAGTTTGAACCCATAAAAAAAAAGATTTTAATGGAGGTATATTTTCTTTACAGGTCATTCAGCAAGTAAGTAATTTGGTTTCTTTTCATTTTTTGCTTAACTTTTTGTCTCTATTTTTAATCTTCTTTAACTATTTGTCTGCTTGTTACAAATCCACTTTATCTAGGCACATAGGTCTGGGATTTAAGTTCAGCAGCACAATGGTCTTCATTTATCAACTGTTTGTTCACATAGTTAAAGACACTAAAAGAGCAGCAAAAACATAATGCAATTGAAAGACACTAATGCTAAACAGGACACTTTTGCAACAAGTGTGGGTCATTGTGGTCTGCCTGTCGTCTTGTATCAAAGTAAAAAGTCCAATGTTTCCTTGAACGGCACTTTACAGATTTAAAGAAAAGAAAAAAAAAACAGTTTTACTCCAGAGCAGATATACAGTATAGTCAAAGTATCTGTTCAGCAGTGTCCCATGTACTGTTTGTCTAATAGTAGATCCGTGCTTTAGGTAAAGAGAGGAAACCTTCTGAAGCAAAACGTGTGGACTAATGTAAAAAGCTTAAATTATATATTTCTGTTTGTTTGCATTTTAAAATGTCAAGTAACATGGTGAGTTTCCATGGGTCTTCATCTGACTGTACTCAGCTTCTTCTGCCTTTTCAATCCGGTCCGTTTTGCCTCCTCCAGTCTAGTGTTTGTTTTTGTTACTTCTCTTTTGATTTCTTCCAGTTGACACTTGTTTCTTGCTTTGGTGTTTTGCTTTCTTTGCCATCTCTTTTATTCCTAGCTGACAAAAGGTAATTCATTGTCTTTTAGGGCTTGTAGAAAATTCAAATACTCATGAGCTGTTCTGCTATGCTGCCATCTTGTCCATGTCCCAACCAGAAGTCCTGATTTACAATTTTTTTTATGTGTGACAGAGTGAATCCACTGTAGATGGCTTACTGGCAAAATGACAGTAGGAAAAGATAAACTAGCTCTAATCAAAGCAACCTTGTTTTATGAAGTAAAATTAAAATTCATCTTGTTTTTTTACTATTATTATTATTATTATTATTATTATTATTATTATTATTATTATTATTATTATTATTATTACTATTATTATTATTATTTTCAAAACGAAATTTGAAAAGTATTTCATCTGTCCATCCTTAACACATTTCTTATACTGACTGGGTGATTTTAACTGAGGGACAGGAGAAGTCAGCAGCTCGTGTCATGTTACAATCTTTGGTGGAGGGTTTGCAATCACTTTTGTTCTATAAAGATGACACTGCTTTGCCTCTAGATGAGAATGTTGCACAGTGTGTTTGAGCAATAAAGACACACACAGTGAAGTAAAATACACAGGCAAAGCCTTATTATCACCATGATTCAGGAGGAAAAGTCTCTTCCAGAGAAGTTACATAATGCACCTTTAAGAAAAAGTGCAAATGAAATGTGTGTGAAACTGAAGCAAATCAATGTTTTTAATGAAGTTATGTTTTCCTTACAGGTGCAGCTCCTATGAGTAAGTAATTCAGTTTCTTTTCATTTTTTGCTTAACTTTTTGACATTACATTTAATCATTTACTATTTCATTGCTTATTAAAAAAAAACAACAACAAAAAAAACACTTCATCTAAGCAAATATGTCTGGGGTTTATGTTCAGCAGCACAATGGTTTTCATTTATCAACTGTTTGTTCACATAGTTAACAGTTAAAGACACTAAAAGAGCAGCAAAACTTAACTCAGTTGAGACTTGTGTCTCACACAGACACTAACCTGGATTTAAATGCAACTTGTATCAAAGTGAAAAGTCCAACCTCTCCTTGAAAGGCTCTTTTTGGGCTAAATACAACAATAGATTGAATTATATTGATTATTGGTTTGTCAGAGAATGTTTCACAGTATGGCTTTAAATGTAACTATCTCCATGGAGACGAGCATGCGGCGTTAATTAATAGTCTTCCCCATTTTTGAGCTGTGCCTGCTCAACGCAATAAAACATGTTTTATAAATTAATTTTGAGCAATAAAGACATCCATTGTGGAAAAAAATCCATCTTTATGTTTAATGCTGTACTAGGAAACATTCTAGGTAAAGCAAAAACATCATCATAGAGTCAGGCAGGGGGCGGAGTCTAGACCAGAAAAGTAAAGTTTAAGGTGGTGTATATAGTGAATGTGTAATTTTGTGAAAATTTACAAATGAAATATTTGTTTGAACTCATAAAAAGATTTTAATGAAAGTATATTTTCTCTACAGGGTATTCTGCATGTGAAGGTAAGTAATTTAGTTTCTTTTTCTTTTTTTGTGTGTTTTTGTTTTGTTTTTTTCATTACATCTTTTTTTACTATTTGACTGCGTGATAAAAAATAAACTTAAGGTGGTGTATATGTTGAAAGTGTTATTTTGTGAAAATGTACAAATGAAATATTTGTTAGATTTTAATGGAGATATATTTTCTCTACAGAAGCAGAACGTCCTCGTAAGTAATTGTTTCTTTTTATTTTTTGCTTAACTTTTTGTCATTACATTTAATCTTCAGAAGAAGACTGGTGCAGTAACAATGACTATTTTTTCCAAACTGCTTATTTTATTGGCCTCAGAGTTGCCACGTCCACTTCTTTATAGCAACTTTGGGCTTTTTCTTTTCAAAGTCTCATATGATTTTAGAAGATTGTGTTTTTTGGGCTGCACTTCCGTTTTAAAATATGTGAATTTTAGCAATATTTCAGGTTTGATTTACTTACACTTGTCCCATTTATGATTGAAACATAATTCTTTTTGCATTTCACATCTAAAAGTCATTATTAATCTTAATGTTTTGCAGAGACACTATTATTTGATCAGTTTAATATATTTTTTGAAAGGCTCAGGTTACTTAAAAATCTGGCAACACGGGGATCAGCCTTTTACAGCTGGATTTAGCAATTGACAGTGAAGAAGGAACTTTCTGAAAAAGCAGATAATTTTATTTACTTCAAAGGCAAACACAGCCTTCAAGAATTGTAATAATATTTAAATAGTGATCTGGCTCCAAGAAAACTGTAATATTACTTTGTTGCCATATCGTCAAGCCAATATGAGCATACAGCGCTAAATTATAGTCTGCTCTGTGAAGGGTCGTGCTTTTCAGAATAACTTTGAGCCATAAAGACATCCATAGTGAAAAAAAAATTCAGTTTAATGCTGTACTAGAGAACCTTCTATAGGTAAAGCAAAAACATCAGGATAGAGTCAGGCAGGGGGCGGAGTCTAGACCAGAAAAGTTACATAGTAAAGCTTAAGGTGGTGTATTTGTTGAATACGTTATTTTGTGTAAATTTTAATGAAGTTATGTTTTCCTTGCATGTTGTTCAATGCCAGTTTACGGTGAGTAATCTACTTTCCTTTTTTTTTCTTAACTTTTTGTCATTGCATTTAATCTTCTTTCACTATTTCACTGCCTATAAAAAAACAAAAAAAAAACACTTCTTCTGAGGAAATAGTTCTGGGTTTTAGGTTCAGACAGCTGCACAATGGTGGTTTGTTCACATATAGTTAAAGACACTAAAAGAACAGCAAAAACCTAACTCAAATGAGATTTGAGTCTCACACAGACACTAACCTGGAATGTAAATGCTACTTGTATCAAAGTGAAAAGTCCAACGTCGCCTTGAAAGGCACTTTTTGGGCTGTACAAAAATAAATTTAGTTGAATATTGGTTTGTCAGAGAATGTTACACTGTAGGGCTTTAAATTTAACTATCTCCATGGAGACAAACATAATACATTAATTAACAGTCAGCTCTGTTATGAGTTATGCCTGCTCATCATAATAAAGCATGTGTTTCAGAGTAATTTGAGCAATAAAGACACAAGGTGTGTTCAAGATGGTAAAATCTCTGCCTGGATTGCAGACGAGAGCAGGCGGCTGAGGCAAAGAGGAGGAGATTCAACTTGGACACTTGTTGAGCCCGAGAACTGCGAGGCAGCCTCAGATCTCACAGACTCACGGAGCTCTCGCGTTTGTTTGAAGTGTTGCACTGAATAAAACTACCTACAACGTTGTAAATGTAATTCTGTTACCTTCACACATCACAAACTCACTCACACATCACCAGAGCAAAGAATAAAGAGCTCATGATGAAGTTGGCACACTTTAGATTTGCCTTTGTAAAAATGACTTTCAGCTCATCAGGATCATGTATTAATGATGCTGTGTGTAATATACAACAGTCTGGGTCTTTTCTTTTTTTTTTTTTTTTTTTTTTTTTAAATTTTTTTTTTTTATTGAACAACATACATAAAATACAACGTACACATAAACATAAACCCAAAACACCACACAACATTACATTACATACATAACATCTTTACGCAACAAACAGACAAACAAACAAATAGATAGACATATATAAAACTTCTCATATTTTATGACTACAAAAACCCTATAGAGGACAACACCAGAGGTATATATATCGAGACACACAGACAAACAATATATTGACAGACAATGAATTGACGGGCATTTTAACCTTATATGTTTACACATATCTTTTGCTAATGCTAGTACGGGATTGGGAGAAGAGAGAGGAAACCAAACAAACAAAAAAAAAAAAAAAAAAAAAAAAAAAAAGAATGTATTAATTAATTGGAAAATAATAATAATAATAAGTAAATAAATAAGTAAAAATACAAATAAAAAAGAGTAACACAAATACAAGTACTGTAATGATAATAGTAATAATAATAAATGAATAAAATGGAGAAAAGGAGGAAGGGATGTGGAGCAAAGTGGGCGGAGTTAGACATCACATTTTTAGCTCACAAGTGGAGTGCATATAAAACCAAATTATACAATTTGGCTAAAATAGTGGAGCACCTTGCTTTTCAGGGTTGCAGAGAGAATGATAGAGTGATTTCAGGAACTGGCCAAGCCTGTGAGGGTTCCAATACTGAAGTGTTAAGGTGCGATTAAAATTGTAGTATGGCTTAGGATGGGTCCCACTGTTTGCCAACAATGGAACACACTCATGGCCACTCCACAGGCCCTATGGTGAGGTTATGTAGGGTACCAGCACACTGGCACCGTAGTCATCACCCACTGGTAAGTGGGCAGATTCTTCATGCATGTGGGTGTTTATTTCAACCTAACACAGGCTGGCGTTGTGATCTTTATATTAATGAGGTTATCCAAGTTAATTTTTTTTTTTTTTTAAATTTTCCAAACAACATTTTTTGCGTTCCCATTATACTTGTCTCTATCATCTCCCCACCCCCTCTTTTCAGTGTGCACACACTTACCAATATTCTGGATAGCTAATCTTCCGGATCAGTGTTGCCTGTCGCCCACTCCGCTTTGATCCCTCTTAACTATTATTTGATATGCCCATGTACTCATTAAGTTAACTTCTTGAGAATGGTCCCCCAGAGCGGGCAGATTTCCATTTGTTGTTTTTTTGCAAGTACTGATGCACTTTCAAGGCTAATATATTCGCACATTAGATTTTTGAACTGTATAATAGAAAGTTTGTTTCTATATTTCCAGTTGAGTAAAATAGTCTTCTTTGCAATGCATAATGCTGTCAATACAGCACGCACTATTTTTCCTTTTGTTCCAAGCATGCTAATGTCTCCCAGCAGACATAGTGAGGGCAGCATCGGGATTGGGAGGGAAAACCAGGTTGACAATTCATCACATATACCTTGCCAGTATGTTTGAACTAATGTGCATTGCCACATCGCATGAAAGTAATCATCTGCCATATTATTTGGGCAATAGGGGCATATTTCAGATGTTTTCAGACCCATCTTGAACATCCTTTGTCCAGTATAGTGTACTCTATGCAATATTTTATACTGTATAAGTTGAAGGTTAAGGCTGCTAATTATTGTAAAGTTATTTGTACAAATTTGAAGCCAGAATTGTTTGTCAGTTGTAACATTTAGGTCTGCCTCCCATTTTGAGGTTGGTAAGACAATTATGTTTTCAGATTTGCAAAGTAGTACATAGAGTTTAGATAGTAATTTGGGTGCTTTCAATTTTATGAGATTAGTGATTCTTGGTGGTACTGTGAGCGATTTATTATCTTTTAATGTTATGTCAATAATCGATTTTAATTGTAAATATTCTAGAAAAGCACTAGATTGAATTCCATATTGTGACACTAGATCTTGAAATGGAATAAATTTGCCATTATCAATTATGTGCTCAAGATGAGTTATGCCTTTGTTGTGCCATGTGGGAAAATAAAGATATTTTTTATTTTGTAGAAGATCTGGATTGTTCCAAATTGGTGTAAATCGACATGGTACATGTGAGGAGTCTGTGATTTTGATAAACTCCCACCAGGCTGAGAGGGAAGCACTGATGGTTAAGTAGTCAAAGCATTTGTGGTGTTTGATTTTGTTACTAAGGAATGGTAAATCTGCTAATTTTAATTCCTGGCACAATGTTTTTTCTATATCCATCCATGAGTAGTCACAAGAGCTGGAGTGAATCCACATATGAACAAATTTAAGATTATTTGCTAAATGGTAATAGTAAAAGTTTGGCAATTCCAAACCACCACACTGTTTTGCCTTTTGTAGAGTTTTTAAACTAATCCGGGGGTTTTTTTCTTTCCATAAAAATTTTGTAACACAGGAGTCCAATGATTTGAACCAGTTAATAGGGGGTTTAGTGGGAATCATTGAGAAGATAAAATTTAATTTTGGCAAGATCATCATTTTTATTGTTGCTACTCGGCCTAGTAAAGACATGGGAAGATTCCTCCATCGTATAAGATCCTGTTCAATAGACTGTAGTAGTGGGATATGATTCAGTTGTATCAGGTCCTGCACTCTATTGGAAACTGTAATGCCTAAATACTTGATATTACCCGATTGTAGTGGCACTTCAGGTGGGCTCTGAAATATGCAGTTTATTGGTAGAGCTATCGATTTAGTCCAATTGATGGAGTAGTCAGAAATGGAGGAGAAATTATCTATAAGTGAGATTGTTTGCCTAAGAGAAGATGTTGACGGGGAGAGAAAAAGCAATACATCATCCGCATAGAGACTAATTTTATGATGCACATCCTTAGTCTGAATACCTTGAATATGTGAACTCTGGCGAATTGCTGTAGCTAGTGGTTCAATAAAAATAGAGAATAGTAATGGTGATAACGGGCAGCCTTGCCGGCTTCCTCTCTGTAGAAGGAATCTTGAAGATGTCTGATTATTTGTCCTCACTGTAGCGTACGGCATTTTGTACAATATTTTAATCCAATCGATAAAATATTGTCCAAATCCAAATTGTAGTAATGCATGAATGAGAAATTTCCAATTAACCCGGTCAAATGCTTTTTCTGCATCTAGGGACAGAATGACTGCTTTCATATTTTCTGCAGTGGCATAATCTATAATATTTAAGAGTCTTCGCATGTTGAAATTGGATTGTCTACCTTTGATAAATCCTGTTTGGTCTGGATGTATTATAAATGATATTATTTTTTCCAATCTTGTTGCTAAAGCTTTGCTTATAATCTTAAGGTCTACATTTATTAGCGATATAGGTCGGTAGCTTGTAGGATGTATTGGATCCTTGCCTTGTTTGAGAAATACATTAATGTTTGCTATATTCATGTTTGGTGGTATTGTATTTGATTTTTTAATATAGGCTGTCATTTTACAAAATAAAGGAGCTAGCACTGTCCAGAATTCCTTATAAAATTCGACAGGGAACCCATCTGGGCCTGGGGCTTTCCCATTTTGCATTTGTTGTAAGGCTTTATGTAATTCTCCAGATGCAACGGGTGTGTCTAAATAATTTTTTTTGTTCATTGCTAAGTTTGGGTAAAGTAATGTTATTAAAAAATATATCTATATCTGTATCCTGTGGATTGTTTTTTGATGTATATAGTTCTTCGTAGAAATCTCTAAAAACCTTATTTATCTCATCTGGTGTATGAAGAGAGTTCCCTGCTGAATTGATAATAGAGGAGATTGTAATTTTCTCTTTGTTTAATTTTAATTGATTGGCTAGATAGCTGCCACATTTGTTGCTGTGATCGAAATTTTTCAAACGTAATTGTTGTATTTGAAACTGAGTGTTTTTTTCCGTAATTTTGTTAAGTTCAAATTTGAATTTTCTCAAATCCCTAAGGAGGTGGTCTTCTGGGGATTCTGTATATCTTGTTTCCAATACTTTGATTTTATCTTCTAATTCCTGTCTTAGCCTTTTTTCTTTATTTTTGTTATATACGGAGTATGAAATAATTTTTCCCCGCATGACTGCTTTGGCTGTCTCCCATAAAGCACAGGGTGTGATTTCTGGTTGGTCATTAATTTCCATGAATATGGCCCATTCTTGCTTAAAATAATTAACAAAAGCTTGGTCCTTAAGCAATGATGTATTAAATCTCCAATTCTGAGGGGATTTATAGGTCTTTTCATTCAGAGATATAGTTATTGGTGCATGATCACTAAAATATATAGAGTGGATTGAACTTGTCATGTTTTTTACCAGAGTGCTACTAACTAGAAATAATCCAAGCGAGAATATGACTGATAGACATTTGAAAAGAAAGTGTATTCTTTTTGTTTTGGATGCTGGGAGCGCCATACATCACTTAATCCAAAGTCGGCAATATATTGCTTCAACGTAGCTAATGAGTGCCATCGGCGGTCTCCTGCTTTGCTAAGCCTGTCCATTTTGTGATCACATACCAGGTTATAGTCTCCCCCTATTATCTGCTCTGCATCTGAGTGTATGGAGAGTGCAGCAAACATTCTGTGGAAGAATGAGGAATCATCCACATTTGGCCCATAGATACTAGTTATACAATAATCTCTATTTTCAATTGTTATTCTGATAGTTATAAATCTGCCTTCTTGATCCTTTATAGTGTCCTTATGTATGAATTTGACATTCCTTTTAATCATGATAGCTACACCTCTTTGTTTGGAATTATAATTTGCTAAGTACATATGCGTGAAGTGTGGGAACATTTGTATGTCTGTTGTTTTAGATAGATGTGTTTCTTGCAGCAGGACTATGTCTGCATTTAGGTGATTTAAATGGTAGCTAAGCTTGGTTCTTTTTTCCCTTGAGCCCAATCCTCGTACATTCCATGAGACGAAATTTATTTTCATATTTCTAAGTAATGATCATTATATAAAGTAAGTAAGAGCGAGTGCACTAGCACTCTTCTGGATGTATTTGGTTCCGAGTGCCCTGACTCTTAAGTTGCACATATTTGGGTTTAATGTGACTGTATATTCCATAGAGACACACACATTTACAGGTAACAAACATAGACACATTAAGACGAACATAAAAACAAAAAACGAAAGTCTGGTCGTAACACTTGCACCTGGTTGTCATTTTTCCTTTCTTATGAGACATGCAGTGTATGAATTTTTACCTTAGTATTGGCTTTCGTGGTTGTAGTTGATTCTTATGTTGTTAGTAAAGCCATGGGGTAGTTTGGTCCCGGTATAGCTGGCCATTTACATACAGCTTGTCTACTATAACAAAAGCACGAGCTCCTTCTTGAATGTATTTTTTTCTTATGGGGAATAGCACGCGCCGACGGTCCATAATTTCTTTTGGAAATTGATCGTTGATGCTAAAGTCGGTCCCCTTTAGCATTCTGCCTTGGCTCCGGACAAGTTCTTTTTGTTTGAAGTGTTCGAACTTTGCTACAATGGGTCTAGGACGCTTGCTGTCTGCCTTCTTCCCTCCAAGTCGATGGACACGATGAAATGTAACGCTGCGTACCGTTTCTGCTGGGTCTTTTCTGACTCGTGTTAAACACGTGCGCTGTTATAAAAGTCCACAAATACGATAAAGACAAAGGAGTAGGAACTGCAGCGCGTCACGTTTGATCAGCGCGAATCAGCGGTCAGTCACCACACTACATTTCCCATCATGCATCTTGATTTTGTAGTCATCGAGGCGGTGAAGCCGGGAGCAGTTGCTCTTTCCTCGCCTCGACGATTTGTCAAGTCGACTCGAGCCGGATTGCTCTCTCGAGATTACCGGGGCCTACGTAGCCCTGACGTAGCCCCCGACCCCCCTTACCGGCTCGAGCCGACTGCACCGTCTTGACCATCTTGAACACACCTATAGTCAGGCAGGGGGCGGAGTCTAGACCAGAAAAGTTACATGGTAAAGCTTAAGGTGGTGTATATGTTTAATATGTTAATTTGTGAAAATTTACAAATGAACCTGCCTACAACAGGTTGAACTATTCATTTCCATTTCTTGAGACATAAAAATACTCATCAACACACTTGTTTTATGTTTATAGGCTCATTAAAATAAGTTCATTATGAGAAAATGCTTTGTCTAGTGTCATGTCATCTTCTTCCTGTTTTGTTTTTTCAAAATATTTTCAAATTTTTTTTCACAAACTTGTTTTTGATTCATGTAAATACATCATTTATATTTAAAACTAATGTTAATCTGTGGAGTCTGTAAATTTGTAGAAACCTGTCATACGCGCTTTATTTTTTTTTCTCTACAGCTGCATTAGTACCTCCAAGATGTCGGTCCAGTAAGTTTTTTTTCTTTCTTTTTTCGCCTTCCTTTTTGCTATGACATTTACTCTTCTTTTGCTATTTCACTGCCTAATAAAAATCCACGTGTAAGTCTAGTAAGTCTAGTTTAGTAGTAAGTCTAGAAGCACAAAGCCTCATTTATCAATCGTAAAGACAACAAAAACGTGATATTGCCATGTTCCAGTAGCTCAATCAAGAATGCCAGAGTGCCTCAGATTTCCTCCTTTTATTCTTAGTAAGTCTGGTGTTGGATAAGTAAGTGCTGGATTCTTGAGGAGCACCTGCCTCTCACATTCAGCCTCAATGATGCACTGACCTTTCTCTTTTGTTGTCCAAAAACCTGATGTAAATAACATTTGGATATAAATGCAAATTACAAGTCATTTAGCCCGTGTAGCTTGATTGTTTTTGTTTCTCCCTCAGTGATGCCTGAATGTGCAGGTGCTGCTCCTCCCAGAATGGCAACGGCTTGTATATATAAAACAATATTTACACAACAGCTTACGTCATGTAAACAGTATCAATGCATGGACTGTACATTTAAAACAGAACAACTAACAATTGCTGTTCAAATGAAGAGTAGCACACTTTACCAGTAATATTCTGTTTTATAATTTGTGTCAGGCAAGAAAAAAAAATCCCTTGGGTTCTGTCTACCAAAATTAAGCCTCAAGAAGAAGAGTAAGTATCTGTGGTCAAGACAATTCTTGTGTGTGTGAGTGTGTTTGTTTTAAATGTGTTTGTTTTGTAAGTACAACATTTAGCATTTACTATATCATTCATTTTTGTGGGCGTGTAATCACCAAAAGTTGTGTATGCACTCACTTTATGGAAACCTGTCTTTCTTATGGGGACTGAAAGCAGGTCCCCATGAAGTAAATTTCATTATTAGATCAGCAACATGGCTTTAAGTTCAAATATTTTTTGGTTAGAGTCCATAAAATGAATGTAAGTCAATGTAACAACATACATCTCTATTTGTGCACAGTAAAATTAAGGACTATAAAAATAATACATTTAAGAAAGATTTAAAACTTAATGATATTAAAAAGCACAAAGTTTCAGAAGCTAGAAAACAAAAGTAGATTTTAAAAGACGTGGGAGCAGTTGGGACACGAGGAGACAGTTCCACAAAAAAAGCCCTTTCCTCGTTGGTTAGAAGTCTTGTCTTAAGCCTTCTGCACACTACAGAAGTTTTAGCCCAATTTTAAAACTCAATGTGCCCCTCTACGAGTTCAGGGAGGATAAGGATTCATTAAGAGATTTTTTTTGGTCTTCTTATTATTATTATTTGCGGCAGACCGAATGCCTCTCGGCACATTGCTGCCTTTCTGTTTTTTTGTCTTCGGGTCTCTTTGTCTTTTTGTCAGGTCGCATCATCGTGAGGTTCACATGCTGCTCTAACTCGAGAACTTTTACAACAGACAGCATCTGACTTCTCTACCATGTGACAGCAACTTAAATAAATGTAAATTAATGTAACCCCTTTTGCATGTACTGAAAGTGCAGGATTCTTCTTTATATCATATTTGAAAGAGCATTACGCACATAAACTCAAACGCACCTGCTCCTTAAATGATGTTTGAAACACCTTTAGAAAATGTTCAACACGGTATTTGTGAAAACTTTTACCATTTTACGCCCACAATAAATCTGTGTTACCTCTATAACACCTTCTGCTCTCCTGTGACGTTTATAAACTTGATTAATTTCACTCAGTGCTTCATTATTGTTGTTTCACTTTTATATCTGCGCTCGTGAAAAAAACACACTGCACCACACACTGTCCTCTGCTGGCTGCTGTGCTCCCTAAGTCTGTGTCGTCTCTGTTTTTCTTGCAACATGATCTGCAATCAATTGTTGTAAATGTTCCTATGTCTGTGGCCTGATCTTTTTTTGACACATCTAAAAAGTAAACAAAACAACAAAAAAAAGATTTTAAGCTTCTCTAATGTGCAGCCAGCTTTAGGGATCACAAGCTGTAGATGGCTCCTGAAGTGCAGAGGCGAGCTGTAGTGCATTGTGGGGTCAGCCCAATTCAAAGTTTCAAAAACAGACAATACATTTTAAACTAAATTCTAAAATCAACTGAAGCCAATACAAAGAAGCAAGAGTTGTAGTAAGAGTTGAGTTTCAGTGTAACCAGCTCCTTATTTCTAATGAATAAGCCTTTTTTTCTCTCCTGTGCTTTTTGCATCTCAGGTTTAATCCACTCACGTTTCATGCTTTAATAAGTAACAGCATGTTAAAATGAAGAGGCGGGGCTTATCAGATCTGCAGTTTTGAACAGGAAGTCAATAGAGCTGTTTGTATTTTCTAGCTCTTTTAGATCAACTTTGTGTTTTACAACGAACAAAGGGTAAATTACTGATCTGCATCTGTTCTAGTTTCTTACTAAATATTAAAAAACACACACACACAATAGGGCCCCATTAAAGTGGTGTTAATTTGTGAAAATGTACAAATGAAAAGTGCCTATGACAGGTTGAACTATTTATTTCACTAAAAGTTAGGATCATTATATTTGAGATTTTACTAAACATTTTGCAAAATTCATCCCAGTTTGGTTATTTTTTTTTCTGCTTTACTTCCTGTTCATAAATGACATCACGCTGCTTAGGGGCCATGTATTAAAATGAGCCTAAACAGGTTTTCACTTCTTGAGACATAAAAATACACAACAACACACTTGTTGTATGTTTATAGGCTCATTAAAATATGTTCTTTGTGAGAAAATGTAAAATGTCTTTGTCTCCCTAGTGTGATGTCATCTTCTTCCTGTTTTGCTTTTTCTTCATGAACTTGTTTTTCATTCATGGAAAACTATCATTTATATTTACAAATAATGTTAATCTACTAAATTAAATTAAAATGGGAAATTTGTAGAAACCTGTCATAAGCACTTTAATGGAAGTATAATTTCTCTACAGATAAGCCTACACTTCAAAGTTGTTCTGCCGGTAAGTAATATTTTATTTTCATTTTTTGCCTTCCCTTTTGCTATGACATTTAATCTTCTATTGCTATTTCACTGCTTAATAAAAATCTACGTGTAAGTCTAGTAAGTCTAGTTTTAGTTGTAATCTGTGGAATGATCTGAAAGAGGCAGTGTCTCTGCATCGCTGTGATCTGTTCATCTCGTGCCAAAGTTCACAACAAAATCACATCTTGATTCATCAGCTCCGGTCAACTCGCTGTTTGGAGTTTTTACTGGTCTCCATCAGTTTTGTTGAGTAGGACATTTGCAGAGTTTCCAACAGTAAATCATGTGCAACACCACAAACAGGACATTTAGTGTATTTCTTTTTACAACTGGATTTTTTTCTGGATGTGAGAATGATTTTATCCACTAAATTTAAATCTGGATCTGCAAATCCAATGTTTGATCTTCATTTTTTGCTTCTATGGGTTTTTCAAGTCTCTAAAGCAAAACCGAGATCATTGTGACTCTGAAAATCATGATTATAATGATCACAACTCAGATTCAAATACTAAAAATTCAGAACTTTTCTTAAAATGTTTGAACATTTCACTCAGAATCTTAATTTTAGAGACAATAGATTTTTTTTTAATCTAAAGTAATTGTTAAATATTACAATTATAAAGCACGCCGGATATGAGATAATTTAAAAAATATGTTTTTTAAAAAAATCTTTTTTATTTATTTATTTATGTATTCATGCTTTATTTTATTTATGTATCTTTCATAGCAACTCTTAAAGACAAAGCAGGTAAGTAAAATAATTTTGAATTTATAATTACAGCTATTGTTTCAATCAATCTGGAAAAAAACACCTTTTGTCTCAACTGCCCTTATGTGTATTTGTAGAATTTTGTAGTGGTGACTATGAAGATTATCGTAGTCCTGATGTTGAGATTCTCGAGCCCAAAGCTCAGCGAGACCCTCTGCTGGAGCTGGTGTCCCTGCAGAAGGCCTCGGGCTGCTGGGAGCTGGAGCCGGCTCTGGCCAAAGCTCTGAACACAACCAGCAAAGATCTGGAGAACAAACAGCCTTCAGTGGTGAGTCACAGCTGAGACACAAACGTTACAGAGATAATGTTTACTTTTCTCAGCACGTACTTGCAATGCTTTTCAGATTAAGATGAATAATATTTGTCCAGAAACATTCTTTGTAGTAAATTTAAAGATTAAGAACAAGAATTTGATGAGTATGTAGTTGAGTATGTAGCCACACCTGCAAAGACTGCAGAAACACAAAAAACACGGAGCATGTGTGACTGGGAGTTACCCCTTATTCAGTTTCCAGGGATTCTTCTTGTTTGCGTGTCCTGTGCTGTCAATGTCCACAAATCATATAATTCTTTGATTCTCGCAAAAACACAAGACTTTTTTGACCATAAAATACAACTAATGAACTTTATGTTTACAGCAAAATGCGATTTCTGCAGGAAAAAAATAGGCTGTCGACATGACTGAACCAGAATCATATACTGTCATTATAACCTCTATTTATACTGACTGCCGCAATGGTGTAACTTGTTAAGCATTGGTCTTTCACCCTTGTGGTACAAATCGCAAGTGGGATAAAAAAAATAAAATTTTTGCACTAATGCATATACTGACAAATTAAACAAAGACGTAGGGCCCTATTTTCCCCCCCAGCGCTAATGCCTGTCTTAGTTTTTCCTCTGTTGGCCACTGGTGGGCGTCTCCAAGCGCTCTACTTTATCAGTCTAGGAAATGTTGCTCCAGCCAGATGTGAGGGCCACCATTTCATTCAGTGAACCTGAGATGTGCTCACGTCCGTGACTAGTGAGCTGTGTATTAAGATCACAGGCAAAAGTGAACTGTAGCAACAGCTTCAGTGTAGGTAAAAAGTCTAATAATAAGAATCTATTTGGTGAAAGTCTATTCACATGACAAGCTTTAACGACTAAAATGTGTCTTTTCTGTTACATAAAGCCTATTGGCTTAATATAAAAAATAATCGGATGTCAGAGTGAACATGGGACAGTGTAAGTGTGAATGCAGCTCTCCCTGCGTGGTGGTCAGTGAGGTCCGATCCCTTCT
This sequence comes from Mugilogobius chulae, assembly GCA_038363315.1. Classification (NCBI taxonomy): domain Eukaryota; kingdom Metazoa; phylum Chordata; class Actinopteri; order Gobiiformes; family Gobiidae; genus Mugilogobius; species Mugilogobius chulae. Next base: position 16,334,387 of record CM076415.1, on the reverse strand, counting down.
GTGCTTTTTGGATCATCGTAGCCATGCGCACTCATAACAGGCCGCTCAACGTTAAACCAGAGCCTGCTGGCTTTACAGCGGTGAACACCGTTCGTGGGCACGAGGAAGAGCGCACAGAATCGTTTTGGAACAGTCCAGACCAGAGCCCTGAGCTGTGCTTTACCTGGACCATGAAGGGCGCATCGCGCGCAACTGGAGACCAGATCGAAGTGGACAAAACCTCATGCTCGTCTGTCCCAGGACTCGGTCACACACGAACACTGGGTACTACAAGCAGACAGTTTTTGTCTCATTCAAAAGGGTTTTAGGACACGCTGCGGCTTTTGAGTTTCTTAAACTTTTCATGCACAGATCAAGATTCTCTGGTAAATCTCTTGGCCACACGCATCGGATCATTTTATTATAACTTTAGGTCGACATAACAGAATGCTATTAAAGAAAAAACTTATTAAAGCCCAGAGTGAATAAGTTTTGACAAATATGGGTATTGATATCATTTAATAATGGCTAACTAAATAAATAATAAAATGACAATAGATAGCAAAAAATATGTAATATTTCCCTGTGAACTCCACTGTCATGTTCTGCAGATGTGTCATAAGGTTCACTAAACGATCAGGCAAAACAGCATATTTGTGCCTCGTGTTGGGCGCTGCGCTCTAGAGCTCATAGCGGCAAACACACAAAACATCATTCTAGCATGAACGTTACCCAATGTAAAGTTCAGTAATCTGTATGCACAAAAATAAACTTTCTTTTTGATTTGTGTTGTTTAGGCAAAAGCAGAAGTGTGGGCCACCATTTTGGCTCTGGTCTGGCTTCATGGTCTGAAAGCTGATGCTAAAGACGAGTGGGAGCTGCTGGTCATGAAGGCTGCGACGTGGCTGCGCTCACAGAATGGTAACGTCTGTATTTTATATTATGCATTTCTTTTTACCAGTATTACCACTCTGAAAACTCATTAATGCATGTAACAGATGTAGGATTTGATGTGAGTTACTTACTATAATATATTAAGTAACTCAATATGAATAGTTTGCAGTTTCATGAAAAATAAGCTCTTATTTTATTTAATTATTGTATAAAAAACATTCTATCTTTTGAAAAGCAAAAAAGTACTCAACATAGCACCAATTGAGTGCAACAGTCACCACCCATCTCTCGATTCTGTAAGTACTGATTCCCATTGCTAAAATATACATGCTTTTAGTTTGAAAGTTTCCTCGAGGCTAATCAGCTCTGTGGCGAGTAATGAGCATAAGGTTTACAAATTTATTTTAAAACCTATCTCTAAAACTTCAAAGTTATTAAAAACGTTTAGACAGATGTTTAGTTTTGCGTTTCTTTCAGACTGACAACAACTGTGTTGCTGCTAACAGCTGGTTAGCCCGCTCCATGTCCTTTAAACTTTTTGAGCTGTATGCCCAAAAAGCCACACTATAAATTAGAACATATATGAGCTCAGAAAATATTCTATTGTATCAACTTGTTGTATTAAAATTATAAGATGTAGTATTTAGTTGTTCGATGGTACAAAAGCCATTTTAAATCTAAAGAAGCCAGCTGACCACTGAACTGGTCACATTTGATTTTTCACTTTATGACAGCAGTGATGATCTAAGATGCTGTTTTAGTCTGCTCAAAGCAAAGATAGACTATGAACGATACATTTCATAGAGCAATTCAAGCGCGCTACATATCTGAAAAGATCTAGTTCTAAAAATGTCTAGCAAAGCAGCAAAATGCACACAACTCCAAGAAATGTACACAAGTTTTAAACAGAACTGTTGTTGGAGGCGTCTATAAGACAGCAGCAGTTCACAGACAGACACAGTGCTAAAAACAGCAGAGGGCAGACCTGCAGGATCAGGACCTGCAGTTTCAGAGCAGGGCAGAGCACAAAGACCTGAGGTTTCACTGGTAACCAGTGACGCAGGATTTTGACATAATTAATCAATCAGTAGGCAAATTTCTTAAAGGTATTATGTCTAGACTAGCTGAAGTTATCTAAAAACAACTGACTTTGCACTTATGTAAACCTGTTGAAAAGCATCTGGTAACTAAAACATTCCAGGGAACACTTGGTGGTGGTCGGAGGTTGAGGCTGCTTGCTCTCACTGAGTGTGAACGAGGTGTTGCTGTGTGTGTGAAGCACATCTTTCTGTCAAAATGTGCTACGTAAATAAGTTCACCATATTTTGGCCTAAATCCCCTGGGGAGGACACCCCTTTAACCAAAATATGTTGCCACTGCCATGCAACTGACTTTTTACTAAAAAACAAATACAAAAAACAGAGATATACACCTACAGTCCTTAATTGTGCATTATTTTCTGTATGTAAATGATAAATGGTGTATAAATGTATAATTGAGTTTGTCTTGGACTTTCTCTGTGTTTTCTCCAGCTGCAGGCCTGACTGAGTGCGTGGAAGCTGCCAATGCTCTGCTGGGATGCAGCGTTCACAAAGATGTCCTGGGACTCTAGGTCTAGTTTGACTTAGGTTCAGCAGAGTTAAAGTGCTTGTGTACTCCTGGTTTAATAACTCTGCCATAGGTCACAGCTACAGTATATGGTGTATATAAGTGCTGAGCAAATATCTGTAACTGATTAACAATGTTACTTTTACACGTCTGTTACTTCTGTATATCCTCAAATAAAGGAAGAACAAATGCTTTAATTGTCTCTAAAATGATGTCTAATATTTCTTAGAACTACCACATTCTGGTGTATTCTGGAAGAGCACAGAACGGCCACTCGCTCAATGGGCCGCTGGCACCTGGTAGATTTTTATTTATTTTGAATCACAGCCTAATCAGTACGTCGCAAAAATAAATAAATATTGATCTCGTAAATACGGGATAATTTTCTCTGAATTATGAGAATTTTTTATTAAGAAATGTATATTTTTTAGTAAGAGATTTTTTCCATAATCAAACCCCTCATTTGGCGTAACTAGCCTGCTAACTGTAGCTTGAGCCAACAGATGTTAAGAGCTAGTTTTATACTTTTTTGTAGACCATAAATGTCCACATTGCTGTGAAGACCTCAAACATTTAAGCTAAAAACCAATGCGCCCATGTACACTGACCTCTGGGGAGTGCAGATGCGAGTGCGAAAGATGCACAAGAATCCACATTTCTCCCAGAGATCGCTATCATCTCTGAAGATAGCTCAAACTTTATTCTCACTGTTGACTGTTGAACTAAAATGCTGTCAGTGAGAGACATCAGTCCAAATGTACAGAGGTTATCACTAGACCACATGTTGGACCATGATATAGGTGCATATGGCAAGAATAGGTCACCTCAGAGACATTTAAATCCTGAAGATTCAACACTCTGTGCACTGGGAACAAACAGACACTTGAGATTAGAAATATGAGTCCTCACTGCCAAGCTCAACCCAAAGCTTCAACAATGTGAAGCCTCAAACAAACTGCCCTCACCTGGAGAGACCAATGTATGTCAAATAACATAACATTTATTTCAATTATTTTCTTTTAAAGTTCATGTACTTTTGTCATTATTAATAGTAACACAAATATTTCTATAGCATTTTCGATCACGTGACTTCCTTGCTGAAACACGGCTCATTTCAAGGCTTTACTGGACACGCCTACTTTAGCTTGGCACAGGCTTCAAAGTCTTCATCATCATTGACCAGCCGCCACTGAGCAGGTTTATGGCAGTGGGTGGAGAGAGGAGGTAGATTAAATCAGAAATCTCACTCAATCTTTGGATGACCTTATAATACATCTTTACTTAAATGTGTGGTTTAAAGCGAAATAAAAAATTACAATAAAAATAAATAGTAAGCAGTTATATATTTGTTTGCTATTTATTTTAGTAAACATGAGCAGTACTATAATTTTAGCCACATTTATCTTTATAGTCAGGGTTCCCTTTAATTTGAAAAACTTTTTCCCATAACACGTCAGAGGTATCTTGGTCTAGTTTTTAGTCAGTGTTTTTGCCTTTTACAGAAAGTAGACCACAAAATCCAACCCCCAAACCAAAGTTCATGCTCCATATCTGCAAAGCCAGAGGTGTTGCACTGAACTTTGCATTGTGTCTTAAAGATAGGACATGTGTTTGGTAGTAAATATTTTTTGTTTGTTTTGTTTTAGACAATTTAACATATGTTTTTTTTTTTCAACCATGTAGCCATACCAAAATCAATCAATCAATACATGTAGACTAACTAGACCATATTTATGCCTGTAGATTGAAAAAAAAAAAAAGTTTGTCTCTTTGTGTCTTCTTGATTGCGTCATTCTCTAACCTATCTAATCAAAATGTTTTTTTTTTTTTTTTCTCAAAGTTTGATAATTTTGTAAAGCTATAACAAGGCCATGCAACTTGTCTAGATATATCTAGAAAATTACAACCTGACTATGTAAAACAGCTTATTCTATTTAAATATTTAATGTTAGGTGAACACAGTCATCATTGTAGTTTCCAAATTACACACCTATCAACATAAAAGGGGTGACAAAGCATATCTGTGGTATGATCCCCATTTTACAAAAGGATACCTACACTTCTGTCAACCTGAGAAGCAACTGTTATAAAGGTTATTTAATAAACTAGCTTATTAACAGTGTTTTTTTTTTTTTTTTTTTTCAGGGCACACTTTTTTGGTTGAATTTTTTTATGGCACACCATCTACTCAAATATGGCCAAATCAACTTTGGAAAACAAAACTATTTAATTTTGAAAATATTGATAAGTGATTACACTTTAACTTAGGGCCCATTGCCCGAGTTTTGTGATAATACATGCTTGAAATGTTCCTCTAATGTGTAAAGAGAAGCAAAGTCAAGGGTTACAGTTCAGGTCTGTGGAGAAGCAAGTAGGCCGAAAGAAGTGACAAAACCTTTTGTTGGAAAAATTGCAATGTGCACCTTTAAATTATGAATTAAATTAGTACATTGTGATTGTGTTGCTTTCATTCACGATGAAATGTTGTTCAAAACACTGCATATGACAATTGATTTTATTTATTTATTATTATTATTATTATTTTTTTTTTTCATCTTTCATAGATTTAAGTTTTGGAAACATTTTATTTTTTCAAGGCACACCTGGCGGTTTCTAAAAGCACAATAGTGTTCATCCGTGATACTAAATCCTAGCCTGGCCCGCCATATAGGCCTACAAAGAGATTAGAATAGGCCAGGCAAAGAAAATCTCTGATCTAGAGGGTTAGTACGTTTCCCCTTTAAACATGTGAGAGCGTGACACAGACTGACCGTAAACTCCAGTGTAAAGGCGCATTTAGATCGTGTCCTGTTTAGTTTCACTTTGTCTTACGGTCAGTTTCGGGAACACGGATCTGTCCCAGCCAGGCTCGGTCCAGTCTCTGAAACGAAGTGGATGACAAACGCTAAAAGCATTCGCGTCTGTGGGCGTGTCACTTCCGCACTGCATTCGCCCATTTAGACTGTGAGCAAAGACTTGTCCTGCTATCAGATTTTCTGACAGAGGTAAGACCATGACGCACTGTTTTTTTCTTTTTATTTACCATGAACCCTCTATGTTCATAATATGTTTATTGCACTATAACTCCTTCGTAATGGTTTAAACGGGGAGGAAAATGCTTCTTTCTAGCTGCTAAATGCTACTTTATTGACTTAAATATCAGGTTTTGTATTGACAGGCTACGGTTTTCTCTACAAGAAGTAAAAGAAAAACTAAAGACAATGGAGAGGTGTTGCTGTGGACTGATTACGCCTGAGAAGCAAGCAGGTAAGTCGTTGAGAAGTCTATGACTTACAGTAGATTTAGTGAAATAGCCTAATCATAAAGACTTAAAAGTCCGTTTAGGAAAAATACTAAAGGCTGTATGATGTGGGGAAGAAGAATGCTAGCATCATGTAAGATCAACTATGATGACAAGTCTGTGGTTGTGTAATTGTAGGGTTAAAGGAGCTATAACGTTACGTTGTTGATGTGATTGTTGACTTAGGGTCTTGTCTAACCTGTAGCTGTGCGGCTTAGCCCTGTCTGCGCGTGCTGCCGCTGCTTGACTTCTCCATTGTCTTCAATTAACAGGTCCGGTAACTTTAGTCAGGTCAAGGGTATCGAACTGGCGGCCCGAGGGCCGAATGTTGCCCTCCAGATGATTTTATGTGGCCCCCAGGATGATTTCGATTGTTATAATTTAGTTTAGTTTATTATTAGAAGCCCCTAGCTGCAGCAAACTGCCGCTATTCTTCCTGGGGACCTATTTAAAAGAGCTCACATACAGAACGTGTAAAATAAAGCACGTCACAATTCAAAACAATACAGCATATTTTAAACTTATTAAATGAATAGGTTCTCACCGCGTTTAAATGTATTGTTATTATTATTATTTAAATAGTTTATCCCATTGTTTTTGCTGATTTACATTTAATTTTATTTAAAGGTGTATTGTGTAACTCTCTGGAAGTGAAAAGTCATCTACACAATTCAGTAGCAATAAAAAGTTAAAACTATAGTTTGGGATTTCTGAATGGAGATGAATACATTTTATGCCATAATATGAAAAAAATCAACTAAAGGAACCGTTTTTCTGCAGAAACAGACATGTAATAGACTGTTTTGTGGCCATGCAAGCCCACTCAAAGTAAAAACGCAGATTTTAATTAATTATTCGGTGTAACAAAGGCATCTACATGACAAAAATGTGCATTTTTTCAAGTTTATTTATTTTTTTCTCTCCATGCAAACTCCACACAGAGAGATTGTGAGATGTTGATATGGTCTGACTCAGGAGTCGAACTCACAATCTCCTTATTGGGAAGCCAGAGCCTAACCACTCTGCTACCATGCATCCTTATAGAGGGATTCTTTTCTACCGGCTAGCAGAAATCGCTGCTGCTGATTGACACAAGCTGTTGCAACAAGACCAGCCAGCGCTGTTGTCAGATAATCAAAAGAGTTTATCACTGTGTGAAAACAAACGTTATGCTGCTAAATCTACATTTGTGAATCAAATTCGAGCCTACGACTCAAACACGTTACATTCAAGGGGAAAAAATTGCGAGAAAAACACTGTCTCAAGCTTCAGGAGGCAGACGTCCATCATACCGGTTCAGACCTGAGCTCACTTCCCGTTTTGTTATTTTTATCAAAGAAGTTTCCCCAGCTAATTAGACAGACAGAGTCTCTTTCTGCACGGGGCATGCGCAGTAGAGCGGAAAGTGACGTTGACCGATAATCCCTCCATAGACTGTAATATTTAGTAAATTCAAAGATCTATTTGACTTGTGAGTAACCTGATCATAATTGGCTGGACAATGGGAGATTAGTGCTTTGGTTATACTTACACACATCCTAATGTCAGTGTATTGTGTCAGTGCCTCTGCAGAGTGTGGACGTCCAGGTGGATGTGAAGGACCATGTAGCTACAGTCGTCTCAACGCTGCTTTACAAAAACAAGGAGGATAAACCCATCGAGGCAGTGTTCGTTTTTCCCATGCCCAGTGAAGCTGCCGTCTGCCATTTCAGCGCCAAAGTCGGAGAAACTCTTATAGTGGCTGAGGTGAAAGAGAAGAAACAGGTAAGCCCAGAGAGAATGTGTCAGCACATGTGACTCAATGATACTAAAAATATCACTGTTATTGTGTAATTAAACCACAGTCACATTCATGTTTTTTGCAAAGTCTTATATAAACATAAACAAAATTAGAAATTGCAAGTGCATCAATGGGTCCATTTAGTTCAAATCAGGTCTTAAAAGCATCGATACAGTAGAAGAGTAGTCTGTGGACTGATTAGCAAAAAATAAAATGTATTTAAGTGTGTGACGCCTCCGTGTTTCGACCAATGTAAAGGTCTTCTTCAGTAAGTCGTTTTTGATAATCAGTGTGCCTCGGACTATTCTTTACTGTGTAAACATTATTTTAATCTTTTTACACTTGTTCCAGGCTCGTGAAGAGTATGATGATGCGCTGAGCTCCGGTCAGCAGGCTTTTCTGTTGGAGGAGAGCGACCAGAGCCCAGATATATTCTCTATGAGTGTTGGCAGTCTGCGTTCAGGAGAGAGCGCCTCCATCAGGCTGGAGTATGTCACTGAGCTGGATGTGCAGGCCGATGAAGCTCTCAGGTTTTGTCTTCCTGCTGTCCTCAACCCTCGATACCAACCTGCAGGTCAGAGTTCACTCCTCTGAGACTGGAGCCAACAACAGTCAGCTTAACATTTAAAGAGAAGAAAACAGAAATATGAAAAACACATCAGATCATCTGTGTCAGATTATGGGATAATCTTATTGCAAAGCATTTGAAGTTTACAGTGAAGGAGTCATGTTTTAGGAAACATTGTGTAAATCAGACTGAAACCTGTTGGTTTGCAGGAATAATCACATTCCAATTTAAGCTGTAATATAAATTGTGGCATTTATCAGATTGCCAGTTATGCTACTTTGTTACTTATGCTGAAGCAACAAAATATATTAGTTACAAATTTTGACTTTGTATAAAACTTAAAAACCCAGTAGATTAGTCTTACAGGAATGTCTAAGAATATTTAAGTCAGGTTGTCCAGCTCTGCACTGATTATGATTAATGTTTTTTTTTCCCACAGGAACAGAAAGCAGTGTGAACGTGACATCTGTCCCGTCTTCTCTGGTGCCCTATGATCTGACCTTCTCAGCCCGAGTCGAGTCATCACGACCAGTGTCCAAAGTGGAGTCCAGCTGCACCATGGACCCAGTCCAGTACCTCAACCAAGACCAAACTAAGGCCTCGGTAAACAGGATTTATACATCTAATAGAAAAGACTTGGCCAACTCTAGCCCTGTTTTAACTTGAATGAATGCTTAAAATGCTTGTAATGCATGTAATGCTTAAACTTACAAGAAAATATATTGAGTAATGTGAAAACAAGTCAACTATCCACAAACAAAAAGTCACAATGAAATAATTTCTCACCACTTTTGATGCACTTTAAAACTACCACAACAGTTACTACAAATACCAAACGAACCACATTTGTTTGTCGCAGGTGAAGCTGGCAGCAGGGCACAAGTTTGACCGAGACGTGGAGCTGCTCATTTATTACAAAGACAGTCACCAGCCCTCAGCCGTGGTGGAGGCAGGACAGGCCTCAGCCAAACCTGGTGAGAACACACAGTATTGCCATATTTAAGGGGCAATTATCCTTCACAATTTGTAAAAGTTTAAAAAATGTTATCTGTCTGTAGAGAATTAAGTTGTTCCACCCATCATTTCTGGCGTAGGGTTGATTTAAATATTGTTGTATATTTTTTGTGAAGTCCACTGGGATGGCTGTTGTTGTGATTCTGGCTATATAAGAATAAATTGAATTGAATTGAATTGGCGTAGTTCTTTAATAATTATTCATAATAATATAGCATTTGATTTTTGTGCATTAGATTTACTTAGCTCTTTTTAAAGACACCCAAAAGATGCTTCACATTTTGCATTATTCATTCACTCCACACAGCTGCCCTGGGGCAGACAGACTGACGCAAGTCTGCCATTTTGACCCCTTTAACCACCATAATTATGTGCTCAATGTGTCTCTGCAGTTTTTCCAAATATTGTGCCATAAACAAATGAACAGTCTTATTAAGTGGATACATTAGTTTCAGTTGTAGTTTGCTTTAGTAGATTTTTACTTTTCTTTAATGTTAGTTTTCATTTCACTTTAACTGTTGTCTCAAGGAGTAATTTTATATATAAAATATGTCATATTTATTCACTCACTTTATGAAAAGCCTTGTCTACCCCAATAGTTAAGTTAAAACTGTAATGTTTTTATAACTAAGCAGTTTTTAAGTTTGTACTTCATCACTTCATCTTGATTTCAGGCTCTCTGATGGGAGACACAGCCCTGATGCTGAGTTTGTATCCAGAGTTTCCTAAAGACATTATGTCATCTACGTCTTCCTCTGGAGAGTTTGTGTTTCTATTGGATCGATCTGGAAGTATGGACTGTTCTATGGGCCACAGTGCACAATCAGAGACCCGAATTGCTAGTGCTCGGGTACGAAGTTTGTTCTAAATGTTTTAGTTACTATTTAAGGTTTTTCTCACTGTTGTCTTTATTTCTTCAGGACACACTGCTGCTACTGCTCAAGAGCTTACCCATGGGCTGCTACTTAACATCTACAGTTTTGGATCCTCATTTGAACAAATCTTTAAGTAAATAAACTAAGATGACACTGGAACTGCACATATTAAATTAAATCCATCTTAAACATGCCTTGACTTTGTCTTCTTTTGCAGGGAGAGTGTGGAGTACAATCAGAAGACGATGGAGGAAGCTCTGGAAAAGGTGAAGAAGATGGGCGCTGACCTGGGAGGAACTGAGATTTTGGCTCCTCTGAAGCGTATTTACAGCCAGAGCTGCATCCCCAACCACCCCAGACAGGTACGTACAGGTCACCTCTGAGCCAAGAGAGTAAGAGTCACTCACACAGATCTAGTCCTACTGTTCAGAGTTTGCTCCCAGTTTTGACGTGGTACACCCTTAAGGTCCCAGGGCCTTAAGGGTCTTTCACACCAACCCCTAGTCGCTGTTGGTAGGGTTGAGCGACGCTCGCTGTCGGTAGGTTTAGCGACGCAACATCTGTTCAATTCTCTTTTGGGCGCACCGATGTAAAAGAACATTTACACAAAACCAAACGGTCACCAGTCGCCAAACGTTTGCAGAGTGGGAATGCGCGTGATGTAATGCTTGACGAAAATTACGAAACATGAGCTGTGCGCGAGTAGAACAGATGTTTTTAATCTTACCTCACAGATTGATCTCAACTTCTATTTCCTGACACATACTGCAGTTGCTGCAACTCCTCCGTCTTTGTTTTCCTCTGACCAAATAGTAGCCATTCTCCTCCCTACTTACATCTCGTTTGAATCCGGGTAAATAACAACAATCCATGCTCGGCTAAATACTCTTTTTCCGTAACCGTCATTTTCGGGTTTCTGCACTATTTCCTGCGCACTGATATGCTGGTTCGCTAGTAGCCACGGACCAATTAAACAGCTGCAACTTGTGACCGCTGGTGACGCAGACTCTACAAACAAGTAGTCAAAACCTCGCCTCCACGACCTGCTCCGCGCTCCTCAAGCGACAGTGTTCACACCAAACACACGTAAGCCGCTGGACCGGTTCAGACGGGCGACCCTCGGCTTCGTGTGAAAGGCCCTTTAGAGGCCCAGTGGAGTTGACTGTGGGGCCCATAAGAGGCAGGCTTCTCTTTGTCGCAGAGCAAACATTACTGAGTTGTCGGATCTTATGGAAATATCTGGGGAAGGACTATTTAACTATATTTTCAGAGGGACATATTTTTCTTCAAGCATTACCTCTGAGCCAGAGGTGCACGACAAGCCACCATGTTTACTTGTGGTCATCTGGTTTAGCATTGTACATAAACTACTGCATTTGATTTTTGTTAAGAAAAACAAACAAAAAAATGCAGTCAGATACAGAACTAAAACATTACTCGATGAGACTAATACTTATTCAAACTAGTAAATAATAACAAATATATTTTCTAATGGAAGATGAACTGTAGGCCCTATGTAATTGGTTGGAGGGCCTGGTCTGGCCCTCGGGCCTTATCTTGAATAACTGTGATCTCGGATTAATTTTTGCTTTTATTACATATCAGAGACGTTTGACCAGAGAAACACCTTTAGCTTCTTACAGCAATGATTCACAAACTTAGAACATTAAAAACAAGTCCATGTTCCTCAGAGCCTTGAGAATCTCATATTATATTATTTTATTATTGCTAAGTTATTATAATAGATGTTGCAGTTCTATGATACCGGACCTAGTAGCTGAAGTGAACTGAAATTCCGTGGAGGCCATTTAATGTCCTCTCTCTATGACTGCTTCATTTTGTAAAACTATAATCTGTGCTCTGTAGCTGTTTGTCTTCACTGATGGAGAAGTGGGAAACACCAAAGAAGTCACAAACCTGGTTAAATCTAAAGCAGACTCTCACAGGTACAAAACAACATCCATTTTACTTCTGTCAAAGTTAATGTTAATTAACAAGTTAATAAAACAAATCATGCTTTCATCTTAGATGTTTTTCCTTTGGAATCGGTGAAGGAGCCAGTTCAGCTCTCATCAATGGTTTGGCCAAAGAAGGACGAGGACACGCCCAGTTCATCACAGGAAACGACAGGATGCAGCCCAAAGTAAGTTTTTTTTTGCAGTTAGTTTGTAGGTTCAGGGCTCAGACGTATCATTTGGTTTGGTTCCACTGGTGTAGCTACACCACCATATTTTACCCAAATCGTATAAATGTTTGCTTGATTTTGCCATCAGAATAAAAAAGGAATAAATATAAGAACTAAGACATCTTTAAGGTTGACTTTTCTGAGCTTGTTTGATCTTTTTTTTTTTTAACATAAAGAACTTTATAGAAATAGGTAAAATTATTAACTTAGCTTATTGTAAAGCATTTTGAAACATTTTAGATGCTTGCTCAGTGGTTTTCTGTAATTTATTACACCTCTTGTTACATGTTCTCATGACAGATTGTAATGAGGACAGATCTAAAATAATCTTTAGGTGCATCGGTGATTTTGTACATCAAATCAATTTTTAGTATAGCCCACAATCACAACAATAGTCATCTCAGAGGACTTCCCAGGATAGTTAACTTAGCATCAATGTTAGAAAATATAACATAAATTATTGAATACTAAACTGTTACACAGAAATTCTTTTTTCAAGCATGTCGACGCAGATTATTCAGCGGTAAACAAGTAAATGGATAATTGTCTCATAACATCCTCTGTCTTTAGACAAGAGATAGACCGATATACTGTATCGGCCAGCCGATCTTTTGGGGGCAGATTTTGGAGTTTTGCATATTGGCCACATCAGCCATCAGCCTCATTTTGGCCGATATTTGATCATGCAGTTGTTTAAACAGTTGTCTGCATGGTAGAACTGCACAGTGATCAGTTGATCTCCAAGTTAGTTTGGAGAGAAATTATATGGTTTGTTTTATATATCTCCATTTTGCTGTGTTTTGAAAAGGAGCACTTTTTTGAATTACTCTTTAAAATGTTCTGTAATGAGCATAAACAAGTTGTATTCATTAAACAAAGAGACAAAATGATAGTTTATTTTGAACTTTTTCTTTTTTGGATAGACTACCTCATCTTAGTAATGTTTTTAAAAACTAACTGAAATCGGCATCGGTATCGACCCAGAAATCGACTTTAAAAATTTGGCCATTGATATCGGCATCGACTGATAAAAGTTATTAAAAAATCGGCATCGGTATCGGCCCAAGAAAAACCCATATCGATCGATCTCTACTTTAAACCCTCCTTCTCAGCAAGGAAAACTCTATTATATTTGTGATACAAACAGGCCAGTGTTTAACCATTCAAGACCACCTCCAGCCAGAGCAAGACACTTTACCATATTACCTGATGGTAACTATTTTCCTTTGTGTGTCCTCCAGGTGATTCAGTCTCTGCGCTTCGCCATGCAGCCGGCTGTGGGCGACATCTCGGTGAAATGGGACCTGCCCAAAGGAGTTTCTGCCTCTGTGCTGTCTCCACCTCTCACGTCCATTTTCCAGGGACAGCGGTCTCTGCTGTACGCCCAGCTCACTGGACAGGTGCTCGCTGTGGTGTTAGAGCAGTGCACTTGTGTTTAGAGCAGCGACTAAAACTGTGTGTGTTTTAGAGCAAGAGGGAGCAGAGGGCTGTGTGACTGTCAAGTACAGCCTGGCAGGACGTCCCACTGAGAACAAGCTCAACTTCAGTCTCAAGCCAGCAGAGGACACTGGGTAAATCTGAACACAAACTGAAACTGTTAGCAGGGCTGGAGCTGAATGCAAAAATGCTGAGGAGTTTATTCAAGGTTTAAAACACAAACCAACAGTTTGTCAAAATTATGCACTGATTCAGTCACAGATTATAGCAAAAGTTTTCCATTTGTTTTTAGACTAGTCTGTATGTCATACAATATTATAATTTGATCTTTAAACTACCATTGTTTCAGTTTAACACAGCACAATTACAACCCAAAAAATTCAGCTTTTCTTTATTTTTTATATAACCTTTAAACTTTATTATTTATGATTTTTTCATTTTGGAATATATGTAGTC